>JAJLZC010000033.1:0-96269 GCA_030572015.1 Yamadazyma kitorensis | reverse complement strand
GAAGAAGAAGAAGAAGAAGAAGAAGAAGAAGAAGAAGAAGAAGAAGAAGAAGAAGTAGACGAAGAGGAAGAGGATATTGCCTTATCAGACGTCGAGATTGATTCAGATGCTGATATTGTTCCACACACAAAATTGACTATCAATAACGGAGCAGCATTAAAAGAATCATTAGCCCGTATTGAATTACCATGGGCCAAACACTCTTTCATCGAACATCAATCGATTATAAGTGACGAAAAAACCGAAATTGGAATCAAAGACATTTATGATGATACTGAAAGAGAATTAGCATTTTATAAACAAGGTCTAGATGCAGTTAAGCAAGGTAGAAAGACCTTATTGAAGTTAAAAGTTCCATTTTCAAGGCCAATGGATTATTTTGCTGAAATGGTCAAGACAGATGAACATATGGATAAATTAAGAAATAAATTATTAGCAGAAGCCGCTGATAAGAAGGCAAGTGAAGAAGCTAAAAGACAAAGACAGTTAAAGAAATTCGGTAAACAAGTTCAACATGAAACTTTACAACAAAGAGCTAAACAAAAGAAAGAAACTTTGGAAAAAGTCAAGAGCTTGAAAAAGAGGAAGACTGATAATGAATTCGCTAACGATGATGAGTTTCAAATTGCATTGGAAGAAGCCACCAACGAAAACAATAACAGAGATCATGGGGGTCACGATAACAAGAGACATAAGCCAAATGGTAAAAGAATGGCCAAAGACTCTAAATATGGATTTGGTGGTAAAAAGAGATTCTTAAGAAAAAATGATGCAAAATCTTCCAATGATATAAGTGGGTTTTCTTCAAAGAAAATGAAACAACAAAGACCTGGTAAAAGTAAGCGTTCAAGAAGATAATCTTATCTGTTACCTTTCTCCCTTTTTTATATTAATTATGTATCTTAGTTAACTATAAAGTGTAATGCATATTTCTCGAACTTTTGTGTAACATTGATCCAACTCGTACCTAAATTTTTCACTTTAAACGACGAGAGAAAATTATTGAACAGTTTTCGAGAGGTGAAGTTTTTCAAATTCAAGATAACATTCAAAGCAGTATAAGAGAAGGTAATATGAGTGAAGAGAAGAAATTGAAGGTTGACAACAAGCAAAAGTTCATCCAAGAGTTTGATGGGTTGGTCGAAGACTTGAAACAAGTTTTAAATGACTATAAGATGCCTCAAGAAGCTATTGATTGGTATGTTAGACAATTATACTATAATACACCAGGTGGGAAGTTAAATAGAGGATTATCAGTGATTGATACCTACTGTATATTAGTAAACAAATCAATTGAAGATTTAGATGCTGAAACCTACAAAAAAGTATCGATCTTAGGTTGGTGTATAGAATTGTTACAAGGATTTTTCTTAGTATCAGATGATATTATGGATCAATCCAAGACTAGAAGAGGTCAACCATGTTGGTATTTAGTTGAAGGAATCGGCAATATTGCCATCAATGACTCCTTTATGTTGGAAGGAGCTATTTATGTATTATTGAAGAAATACTTTAGAAATGAACCTTATTATGTTGATTTACTTGAATTATTTCACGATGTTACATTTCAAACTGAATTAGGTCAATTATTAGATTTGACTACCGCTGATGAAGAAGTGGTTGATTTAGATAAGTTTTCTTTGGAAAAGCATTCTTTTATTGTCATTTTCAAAACAGCTTATTATTCCTTTTACTTACCAGTTGCATTGGCAATGTTCACGGCTGGTATTTCAAGTGAACAAGATTTAAAACAAGTTCATGACATTTTAATTCCATTGGGAGAATACTTCCAGATCCAGGATGACTTTTTGGATTGTTTTGGAACCCCAGAACAAATCGGAAAGATTGGTACTGATATTAAAGACAATAAATGTTCTTGGGTAGTTAATCAAGCTTTAAAATTGGTTAATAGTGAACAAAGAAAATTATTAGATGATAATTATGGTAGAAAAGATGATGAGAAGGAAGCTGTTTGTAAAAAATTATTCAATGAGTTGAACATCAAAGAAATTTATCAAGAATACGAAGAAGATATTGTATCAAAATTAAGAATCAGTATTTCTGAAATCGATGAATCAAGAGGATTGAAAAAGGATGTTTTAACAACCTTCTTAAACAAAATCTACAAGCGTTCGAAGTAATCCAGTTTCAACAGTGCCTTTTAAATAGACAAAAATGGAAAAAGTAGTAATATACAAATATGTATGTATTTGACTTATTTAATATAATAAATTATTCTATGCAATAAGGAAAAGTTTCATTTAAACATTGACTCTAGCTAATTCTTCTCTACCTTCTTTGGTATACAAGTATTCATTATAGTCTCTAGCTTTGGCCCAGATGTTCCAAACAATAACACCAGGAATTATAATGAAAAGAGCTTGGTTCTTAACTCTTCTGAAAGTGTTGGTGAAAGCTCTGTTCAAGTTGTCTTTGAAAGGCTTGGTGGCGTAAGGTGAAACAGTGTAAGTGTTGATGTACTTTTGGGCTGGGGATCCCATATGACCCCACCAACCAGCATAAGTATGTGCATGAGGACCTGCCATAGTTAACGATTAGTTGATTAATTTTGTTGGAAACCGAAGAATTGAGTGAGAAGTCATTGGATAATAACCGCACCTGAAAATTACGCGTGCGATGATGTCTGCTAAGTAAATGTCAGACCGGATATTCGAACCTTTACTTTTAGCTATAGCTGTAAGTAGTTGTAAGGCTTGAAGTAGTAGGCTATAAGATTAGAAAGATAGGAAAATGATAGAAACTTGTAAGGTGAATTATGTTATATTCCTACATTGACAAACAAAATGTTATAAACTATATTGAAAGATAATGGATTTATTGGTGAAGGTATTTGAATAAGAGAATTGGAAAATAAATTTATCAAGTATTCTCTTTAATCATTTATTAAATACATATTAAAAAATTATTTAATTTTAATTTAATTAGTTAATCTTTTTTGAGCAGCTAATCTACCTTGTTGTCTTGAATTTAATCTGACTTTTTTATCTTCAGTAGCTTTTTGGATTTCTTCACCGGCTTCGGTCAAGATTAATTCGATATGGGAAGGAGATGATTGGTAAGCGTTAGCTCTACCGTGGGCTCTGTAAGTTCTTCTTCTTTGTTTTGGAGCTCTATTAACTTGGATATGAGTAATTTTTAATTTACTAACATCTAAACCTTTAGCTTCAGCATTGGCTTGAGCGTTAATCAATAAATCTTTAACAAATCCAACTGATTTGGCTGGCCATCTGGCTTTGGTGACACCAAATTCTTTACCTTGGGCAGTTCTACCGATAGAACCAGCAAATCTTCTCATTGGAATAGCTCTTTTATGATCTAAAACTTGATCTAAATATTGTTTGGCTCTTTCTAATTCCCATCCATTAATGGCTTGAGCAGTTTCTCTGGTATTCTTGAAAGAAGTTCTCAAGTATGAACCTCTAGCTGATGCAGATTTAGCTGGGTTGGTTGAAGTTAAACCGTATCTAGCCATTTTATCCTTATTATCCTTTAGTTTAAAATAAAATTACCAAGTAGTCTATTGAAAAAAAAACTTCAAATGAAAATTTTTATAAGTTTCTCAATGAAAGTTTTTCGTTTCTTCCCTTAACTATGGGACTGTGTATAACCACTGCCATCTAGACAAATGTCGCGTACCATTCAAGGGCGAAAGTCGTAATATCGTCAAACATCGTCCAAACACGCTAAAAACAGTCTCGAAAGCCCTATTTTCACACACGTGATACGATATCCCAAAAGCAGCTGGTGGACTTGTTAAACAGTGGGGAGACACCGATATACACCGGTGCACCAGCTGCCAGAGCAGAGCGAAGGAACTAATATTTACGAGGCAGTCTGAAGTATGTAGCACCAGTTATTACAACAGCTATAGAGTCATACTGTTCAAACAGCGTAGATGACTAGAAGTTGCCGCCTAGCAAACGTAAAGAAATAAGATAGAAAAAGAATTAGCCCGAGGTCATGTTTTATCCAGGTAGAATAGGCAACCTCTCCTGGAGTAACCACAGCCAACTGGCTAATGAGCAGGGCGAGCGACGCTGTGGATTACCGGTTTTGCGCTGGACAGATCCTCAAGAGCTCAACTGCATGGCTTAGGGCCATCAAACAGGCTGACGACCAGCTAAGTGACAAACTCCTAAGTACAAGCTAGCTGATCTGTATCTCAACCTATTAGGGTTGCCTGTTGTTGCGGTCATTTTAGCAAATCCCATAAACCGAGATGCACTGCTCGTCTTAACCATAGGCAACAATGGTTAAACTTTAGCATTGGAATTTTTTATGCATTTGCGGGTCTTAATTAAATCACTTGTTGGCTATTTACTTAGCCTAAAATTTTATTTTATTTTTAACCCACATAATCCCAGCTATTCGATACGAAATCATTAATTTAGAAATATCGTATTAAGTAGAATAGGCAGTCATTAAAATTACCAGAAAAGTACCTTTGCTAAGAAGATAATAGATACTTGGTGGTAAAAATGGCAAATCTCTTTCTGTAGTTTTTAGTCTTTTGCTCTGCTTACCTTTGCTAGATACTTTACAAAATTTAAAACTATTAAGACCAGTAAAACCAGCAAAACCAGTAAAACTCGAACCCACTAAACTCACTGCTAAAAAAGAGTAATTAGGAGTCCATTGCTAAAATGCTATAAAAAAGCATTTCATGTGGGTTTCGGTTTTGAAATTGGAACAGTATGGTTGTCTCCTTTTTTTTTTTTTGCCTCCCAGTGGTGGTTTAGCCAAAGGTTTGGCTATTTTAATTATCAGTTTACATTGGGTATTTGGGATGCCAATAATTTTTTACCTATTCGAATGTGGTAATTCTGACTCTGTCATGTATAGTTCTCTTTTTTGGTGAAAAATTTTTATAAGCAATAGGATTGCAATCAGTAGAGAGGAAAGAGACCGACTCATGTCAAGCTCCGGCTAGATTCGAAGCTAAGAATTACTTACTTGGACATACTCCAATGGTAAAATAAACCACTAGTGAAAAAGAAATAAAAGTTTCCGTCAACGAAAGCCCATCGTTTGTTATTGTAATGGAATTGCATGCATAATTTATTGATACTCGATTATCCTGTTACTTCCCCCTTGTTTCCCTCTTTTTCTCTTTTCGTTTTCTGGCTTTCACACTAATTAGAGTGTTAAGAATGTACCGGCATCACAATGGTATCAATACAAGTGTACAAATATGCAAACATCCAAACAGGCACCTGAAACCGTCCGTAGCCACATTAACTCACCCAGGTTATGTAATCTCATATCTTATCGAAGGAAAAAAAATATTGCAAAAGTTAGAGTAAGCATATACAAGCACTGGACACCAAGCCCAGGTCAACAGGGAGGTCAAGAGGGACCAGGTCCAACATGGTCCCGAATAACTGTCTACAATGGCAACTAAACCATTTTAAAGCCTAAAATAAAACCAACAGGAATTAGACCCAATACCTGCTTTTATACAGATCTTGTAACGTTCTCTGTAAGTCCACTTTCCAACTAATGTTCTTTTTTGCTCTTTGGTTTACTCCTAACCAAGACTGTTCCAACCCCTCTATGGAAGCCTCAGCACTACACTAACGACCTGGCCACACAAAACAGTGGTTCAAATACAGTGCCTAGAACAACCATCTGTGTGATGTAGTAAGGTTTTCCCTTTTATGCAAATTTCTGGTTTTTTTTTTATTATTTTATTGAAATTTCCTTTATAGAGAATCTTAATGTTAGTGACTTTATCCTTATTTTCTTTTCTTTTTTTACCATTTACATAGATAATGATATAATGGAGTAGGGAATTCGACTTAGAATTGAGTTGGGAATTATTTTAAAATATAAATACTGTTTGGTTCCCTTTTTGTTGAAATAAAAAAGTTTCACTTTGTTTTGTTTCAATGGGTTCATCCAGTTTTAGCTTTCTTGTACTTATTTTAGTTTAGGTCATTTCCAACTGTTCAGTGCATCTCAGTTCGGGGTCTCTACAGATGTATGTTTGGGGGATACTTGAATGCATTTGGGTTCAAATACTTACCAAAATCCTACTCATTGATTTCCTGTCGATAAGCCCGTTAACATATTCCAAATCATGGCGAACACTATCACATTTTTGAAAAACCATGTTACCTTCCAGTGTTGCCGTCTAAGCTTGTGTTGGTACCTAGGCACATCGATCTACGTCCCTAGGGCAACAGTGTCTATGTGGCTAGGCAGCGACGCCTAGAGCAGTGTCATCTGTGTGACGAGCTGAGTAAAGGAGACGGCCCGTACACACTCCTAAATTACTGCTGGGCCCACTTACGTCAGGACTGGTGGCCACCAGTCGTGGCCACGACTTGCCCTGATGATACCATTCCGAAATCTTATGACTTGTGATAGCTTGTCAGCTGATAAATATCACAAGTTGTGGAATTAGCTCAGGAATTGAATCATGTTCGTTGCCAGTGCCTTTTGCAGTGCCTTTTGCAATCACCTGGGGCATGGGCGGGCCTGGTCCCGGCACTGGCGCTGGCACTCGGCGGGCCAGCTTGGCTGGCCAGAGCCATGTCGCCACACATAATGATGTCGACCGTGCTGGTAGCTTGCTTGTACGCCACGACATTATTTGTATGAGAAAATTTTTTTTCAGCGAAACTTCAAGAAAGCGAGGGAGTGAAATGAAACTGGAAAAAGATAACAAGGAAATTCAAAGAGACGAAAGATAGGTGAAGAAAGTGATACAAACAAAGGGTATCTGAGTCTAATTTATCAAGAAAATTTAACCGTTTCATTTGTGTCTATTCATTTCTAATCGTTTAGATCTTTTCCAATTGGAGGTTTCCTTTTTCTTTAAGAACATATAGTGATTTTGTCCAGGGTGTTTTTTCTTTTATCGTTTTGATAATATTTTTATACATTTTGATAATATCTTGGTGATTTTTCCTTAAGATAGTATTTGCACAGTTTCATTGGCAGTCAACAAAGTAGCAATGTCAGACAGCGAAATGGCAGATGTCAGTAAAGACGAGGACATGATGGATATTGATGCTGAAAAAAGCGGTGGGCCTGAAGTTGCGTCTGATGTTGAACAGGAAGCACCCGAATCTGACCAACAAGACAAAGAGGAAATCCAAGATGAGGACGAGGATGAAGATGAAGATGAAGATAACGGTTCCTCGATTGATATTAATAAAGAATCTTCAATGGACGTGTCTCCCGATGGAAGTCAAGAGCCTGAAGAGCTTGAATCTAAAGAGGACGCACCTCAGGAAACTGAAGAACATGAAGGTGACAGTGGGAAAGAATCTGATGATACATCACAAAACGATGATGGGGAAGTGGAGAAGCCTGAAGATAACGAAAGCCCCTTGGATGGAGATGCCATACCTGAAACTGATGGTGAAGCTGAACAAACAAAGGAGCCTGTGAAAACTCCCGCTACGGAAGCTTCTGCAGCTTCAGAGGAAGAAACATCTGAACTTCTGCCAGAAGTAAAGCAAGATGAAAAAGAAGTCGATGAAGAAATAGAAAAGTCAGACTCAAGCAAAGATGAAATCAAAGTAGAAGAACCAAAGGTACAGCCAACGGATGAATCTATAGCCGAAGACTTGGTGCAAGGCACAGAAAGTCTAAATGATAATGTTTCTGGCTTGAGTGAATCTGAGGATGAAACTAAGGTCAAGTCAAACTCTGCTGAAGTTGGACAACCCGAAGAACCAAAACAAGAAGATTCCAAAGTAGAATCTAAAGATATATCTATGGACGAAATTGAGCACGAGTCCAATGAATCGGTATCAAGTAACGAAGACAAGATACCAAACGACAATAAAATAGTAGAACCTAAATTAGAGACTAACAGCAAGGAGGAAAAAGATGAAGAAGAAGATGATGAAAATGATGATGTAGACGAAAAAATCGATTCTCTGGAAGAACTTGATGAAAAATTAGATAACTCACCAATGAGTATAGATGAAAAAAAAGAGGAAGGCCAGGACCAAGAAGGAGACACAGGTGCTACTCAAAATCAACAGGAAGAACAAGAACCACTTGATGAAAATCAAATTAATTCGCTTCAACAAACTCATACCATAATAATTCCATCATACTCCTCATGGTTTAACATTAAAAAGATCCATAAGATTGAAAAAACTTCATTGCCGGAATTCTTCAAAATAAACCATCCATCTAAGCTGCCAAAGATTTATATTGGATATCGAAATTTCATGATAAATGCTTATAGATTAAATCCAAATGAATATTTGACTTTGACTTCGTGTCGAAGAAATTTAGTTGGTGATGTTGGGTCATTGATGAGAGTTTTCAAATTTTTAAATAAATGGGGTTTGATTAATTACCAGGTCGATGCTGCATTCAAACCTAATTTCAATTTAGAGAGATTACCAAATGGTAATTTGGCTCCTTTACCTAATGCTGGAGAATTCAAGGTTAATTATGACACACCTAGAGGTTTATTCCCATTCGAAACATTCAAATTGAACTCTGATTTGAACATTGAAAAGTTGAAGCAATTAATGAACAAGGACTCCAATAAAGCTCCTGTTACCTCACTGAAAGATTCAAGCAAGGAAGGTGATTCCGACGCTTCAAATGATTCTGTCAACGGAAATAATAAAAGAAGTCTTACTTCTAATGGCGAATCTCAATCCAAGAAGATAAAAGATAATTGGACATTGAATGAGATTAAGATATTATTGAAGAGTTTGAAAACATATAAAAATGATTGGTATAAGATTTCAAAAGAAATAGGTACAAAGACTCCTCAAGAATGTATCTTGAAATTTTTGAAATTACCAATTGAAGATAACTTCAATGATTTGTCAAAATTAGATTTCAATTTAATGAAATATTCATCTAATTTCCCAATCAATTCAAATGAAAATCCAATTATCAATAATTTAGTATTCATGACCCAATTAGTCGATAGTGATGTTGCTAAAGTTGCCAGTGAAAGAGCTTCTAAGTTGATGTATGATAAGATTTTAGAGAGGATTGAAAAATTAGACGACCATAAGGAAGAAAAGAAGGAAAGTTCCGAAAAGGATGAGAAAGAACCTGAAACGGTGAAGGATGAACTTGATGATATGTTTATTGATCCAAAGGAAGAGGAAGAAAAAGGAAAAGAAGACGAAGTCGAAAAGGATGCTGAACCGGAAAATGGGAAGGACGCTGGAGCCAAAGAAAATGGTGCTGCTGAATTGGAGATACCAAATTCGAAATCAATCGACACAATTAAAGACATAAATTCCAACTTATTTGGGATAATTGGAGCCAAAAGTCATTTATTTGCTAAATATGATGAACGAGAAATGTTCAAATTATCAAATAATATTATAAATCAACAGATGAATAAAATTAATTTGAAACTCGATAAGATCAACAAATTGGAAAAAATATATGAAATCGAACGTAAGAATTTAATAAAACAACAAGAAGATATATTTATAGAGAGATTAAATTTGACTAATTCGACCATCAACATTACCAAAAAGTTAAATAGTCTTATTGATTCCATTGATAGTGAACAACCAAACATAAATGACTTGAAGGCCAATTTGAACGAGATAAAGTCGTTGGTATTTAAACCAAGTCAATCGTTATTCACAAACGATCAAGAAAAGCCTGAAAAGGAAAAGGAAATCAATTCCCCTTCTTTCAAGCCGGTTTCATTAAAAAATCCTCAAGCTTTCAAAGTTTGGGTTCCATAGATTTGCTATACATTGTACTTGTATTTTTATTCCCTTTAATAGTAATATAAACTGAACCAAACTCACCAACAGCTCACACAAACTCACACTGACTCACACCAATACCTCAGGCCAGCCTTTCTCAGCCCTCTGACTGGCCTTTCTCAGTCCTCTGCCTAGCCAGACTATTTTCACCCACCTCCTGTCTACCAATGCCTATCTCAGACGTTCAGAGCGTCTACTCGGTTCTAGATGGATCACCAGTGCAACAAAACGAAGTCGCCAGAAATGACACAAAGCAATCTGCGATTGCAAAAAACAAATTGTCAAAATTGTTTTTTTGCAATAGAGCAATCATGAATCGGACAGACACAAATGATGATATAAAGTCTAAAGCTAATAATATTAGTGACAAAGGTAATATAAGTAAAGTTTTAAATCTGGTGAACAATAAAACTGATACCCAAAAAGTTGATAAAGCTGGTAATCGTGTAGCTAAAAGCGCATCTAAAGTAGGAAATACGGCTAGTGAAGCAAAAGGACCCGATCACAAATCTGTCAAAGAAACACAGCAACAAACAGTAAGGCCCCGACGTAATAGTGCCAGAATAAAATCAAGGGCCCAAAAGACGTCGTCAATGGGAGCTGAAAGTGAAGATAGTAATATTGACTTGAAGAATATTGCTATCAATAGTAGGGAACCGGTTGCAGCTCGGCCCAAAAGACAAAACTCTTCTACGTCAGGGAGTAGTACCGCAAGTACGACCAATATTACCACCCCAAGAAGTCCTATAGAAGATCCTGGAATCGATATCAACGAAATGGTTCCAATCATACTAACCATCGACAACACCAGCTTCTTGTTGATCCAAATGAACATTGAACCTGAATCAAACTTGTCTAAGATGGTGGCCTTGTTTGACGATACAATCATGTATTATTCAATCAACAAACTTTTTCAGTTGATCCGTAACGACGAAGACTTGATTGAATTACATAGCTTAACTGACCGTGACGAGTTGGTCTTGGAGATTCCAGAGTTGAATAATATCGTAATATCTGAAGACAATATCTATTCAAGGGAAATTTTAATCAAAGATTTTTCAATAATATTCAATGCTTTGAAATTGAAGGGCCATTTGAATTTTAAAATCACTCAACAAGCAAGATTCATAACTAAATTTAACGATTTGAATGATTTAATACGTGATAATTACGAACATAAAAAGAGAAAGCTATCTGAAGATCAATAAAAGCAACAAACGAAACATTAACCATGAAATGCTATACTCACAAGACTGGCCATAGATTATAACACTTTCAAAAATACTGTACTATACTATTAATATTAAAGACCTTATATACTTTACTTCACTATATAGTTTTAAAAGCTGGAATCGTAATAAATAAGGCTCTTTTGATAAATATATGATGTTATATCAACCCTACTGATGTCAATTTCTCAAATAGTTCGGAGTCTATATACTTTCTTAAGTTTGGTTCACCTCCAAGACCTTTTCTTCTTCTTGTTTTCATTACAAAGTCTCTTGCTATTGATTCATTAGGTACTGGTTTCAAATCAGGTAAATAAACTTGAGAGTCCAATGGGTTACCAGGCACTATCTCATAATTTTTGAACTTAAGAAAGATCATTGCTTGTCCTTGAGTTTTCAATCTTATATCTGTTTCGAGTCCAACAGATTCAATTACTGGTAATTCACCAATAATTTCAAACAATGGTGAGCCTGGAATTTGTTTAAGATCGATGATTTCACCTCTCCTGCTTTCAATTAACTTTGGAACAGCATTTTTGGCCCTAAAAGTACATGTTATTGAAAATTCATATATTGGTTCCATTAACCTTGGTTGGGCGGTCAAAAACCCAGTGTAACATGCCTTTCTACTCATTGGAATCATTTGGGCACCACTAGATTGTAAAGATGAACCATTTAGAACAGCATCCAATATTTTAAACTTGGTATTTCTAATTGGTTCATCACAAAGTGGTCCTTCATTACAACTCCATTGGAATCCAACACTTAGCGACTTCTTAACATTATTTAAATTGGTCTTGTCCTCATCCAAAGTATCATCTATCAAGATATTAGGCTGTTGCAAATCGATCGTTGGTCCAAAGCACCAAACCGATCTTGACTCTAATAAGTCTAATCCAGCTTCTTCTCTTAAAGTTTTTGATACAACCTTAATCGGCTGAGATAAATCTAATGAGCCACTTTCAATTAACTTGCTTAATTTTACGTTATTCAAAGGTTCAGCAATGACAGACATTTCATGCTTTTGATTTGGTGATTTGGTGGTAATTTTTGTCACCGAAGTTTCAGCAACAGTTTCGCTTAATTTTATCATGGCATCACTTACATTGATCTCTAATCCATTTTCAAAAAAATTACGTATATCATGCAACACACAGTCCATCATCAACTCTCCAGTTCCAAATATGACATGCTCCCCACTGTCTTCTGTCTTGATCTGACTTGATAAATACGATTTATTGATTTTTTTCAAACAATTCAATAATTTTGGTAGTTCTGATGGATTTTTAGGTTCTATTGCAACTTTGAAGACAGACTTTGAAGTTAGATTACGCAATCTGGGCAATATGGTGGGCGTAGAGTCTATTATCATGGCTTGCTTGCTGAAGCCACCTTCAAGACCTTTGACTATACCAATAAACCCTGGGCCAATTGAATTAACTGGGAATTTATAGCGCCCACCAGGTATATGAATTTCTTCAATTGTACATTCGGTAATATCTTCTTCGTCATCACCGTAAATTTCAATAACTTTGACTTTGTCTCTTATACTTAATGTTCCACTGTTAACTCTAACAATAGACAAAAAAGATTCCCCTTCAGCTGATTCTAATGATTTAATTACTTGTGCTGATAACTGAGACGAAGATGAGGAAGGTGGTGGGATATGACATACCACCAGGTCAGTGAACCCTTTCGAATCAAAGATTGATACAAATATATCATTCAATAAATGCTTTGTATCATTACTGAGCTGTTTCTTAGATAACAGCACCCCGAAATTTTTATACAACAACTTGGCCAAGTCTTTATGTTTCGTCATGGTATAAGTAAACAACTTATATATAGGTTCTAGAACAAAATGGCAGAATGATCTTGGGGTATCATCAGCACCTCCGGTTTTGGTGAATTTACTTTCCTTTATATTAAAATAATTCTTACCCCATAACTTATTAGTGAATTGTTGCCAGTTTTCACCAAAATATAACTGAGTGAAGCTTTTCAAAGTGAAACTGATATTAAATGATGATGATGCAAATATAACGTTATTGAGTTGAGGTGAAAGTTTTGGAATATCATAGCTCTTATACTCGTTATTCTCTATATATGAGTTCACTTCATCTATAATGAACTGCAACTTATTATAAGCATCAGCCACAGGCAATCTTAATTCAACGATTAAACGATCTAATTTGTTCAACACCAAAGTAATTGGTAGGTGGAGTTTTATGGCTTCAGTAATCAAGTCTTTGTCCCTGAATGTCATACCTTCAATGACGTCAAGAACCAAGACAATCCCTTCACAAGCTTGCATGGCCACAATAGATTCGTCTTCAAAGTTCACATGTCCCGGCGTATCGATCACATTGAACATATAGGATGTTTCACTCGAGTCCGAAAATAGTAAGGTGATTGGTGACAGTTTGATAGTTATACCTCTTTTTACTTCTAGTATATGATTGTCAAGATACTTCTGACCAACCGAGCCATGGGTTTCCTCAATCAACCTATCAAGAAACGTCGTCTTTCCACTATTTAAATTCCCAACAATGGCCACATTACGTATTCTTTCAGGCACTTCGATACCTGTTGAGACCATATAATTTCTAGAATAACTCACTGGAGGTAGGTCAGAATCATCACTGATTTCTATTTTCACTCTTTTCTCTATATTTGGCTTGATAACAGGCTCATTCAGCTCCTGTGGAGTGGCAATTATAGTGGATACGTTGGGGCCAAAGGTTTGTGCTAGCGAGACGGTATTGTTGCCGCCATTCTTACTGCCTATTATGTCGTCTTGCTTCACAAGTTGCTTGTCATTTTCATCGTCTGATTCATCTGGGTTTGGGGGAATTAATTCATTCTCCGATTCCGACGAATCGGCCCCACTTCCCCCTACCAAGTTCCCAAACTCATCGTACATATCATCATCACTCATAGTTAGCCGCTGAGAAATTTCGCAGTGATGAGATTTTTCACTATAGACAGAGATTTAGATAGCGATACAGCCAGAATTGGAGAGATGGTGGGTATAAGATTATGTTTATTTTACATTTATATACAATTTTTCATTTATAAATCGTTTAGGGTCCTTCTAAATTTCATTCAGGGTTTAATATTATATGATAATGATTTATTGTTGTAGTTATTATTAGTATGGCTATTGATATTATGATAGTCTCTTCAAGATAAGGTTTGGTATCTTCTTAACTCGTTTAATAAGGCTTGCAATTGAGTATCGGAAACTTTATTGGCCAAACTAGGTATCAAAGACTTAGCTTCTTCTGCATCTTCACATTCCAAACCACCCAACTGAGCCAATTCGAAAGGATGAAGTGGTTCTTTGGCAGAGTTGCTGAAATCACTTAATAGTCTTTCGACTGTTTCGGTCGATGAAGAATTCTTGAATCTGGCAAAGTTGGACATATAGTTTAATGTCTTTTGTATAACTTCATTTGAATTGGCTCCAGCCAAGTCCATATTTGATATTTCGTCTTCCTTGTCATTTTCATCGTCGTCATCGTTGTCATATTCGTTTCTATCTTTGCCCTTCTTTTTTCTTTCCTTCAATGCTGCTCTGATCAACAATCTAGCTTCCGATGTATTCAACGCTATTAATTGTTCTTGTTGGCCAGTATTGGTTATTTGAGTCAACTGGAATTCGGGGCCCAACTTTAAGCTTGACGCATTTTCGTCGTCGTCCATTTGCTGGGTGGTGGCCTTTCTCCTTCTTACCCCTAACGCACTAGTACTTACATTCATATTGACGCGATACTCTTGGGTCTATGACTATTTTGATTATGCTTGTTATTGTCTTGCAAGCCTATATCAATAGATGCTGGTTCTTTTGATATGCTGACTCCAAGATATGAAAAACTATACTACCAGTTATTTTAGCAAACGATACGGTTTAAACTATATCTTCTAGCTACTTCTACAATTATTTATATTCTACCCCTTGATCAACCAATCTCTTCTTGCTTTGACTAGGATGCCTGGGCGTTTCGTTAAATATTTCAAGTAATCGGTTCGAACTTTTGGAGTTTACGTTGAACGCTCGCATTCTCCCAAAGTAAAAATTTTCAGTCTCGCGCACGACTAACATTAATTGTTATATATTGACTGCAAAAAACATAGAAGAACCATTAAAATACTAAAAAGTCCCCAGAAATGGAGGAATATATATGCTTATGCTTCGTTATATTGCGTTCTACGAGTCTCTTGGGCTGGTAATTGAGTATGAGACTTAGATTGGTCGATGTTTCTTACAAAAGGATGCTTTAAAGCTTCTTGAGGGGTCAACCTTTCCAAAGGATTTAGACTCAATATCTTATTCAAGAAATCGACTAGCAATAGACGTTCTTCACATTCTTTTTCAATCATTGAGTTTGTCATTTTTCTTGATGGGAGCTTGTAATGTAGAATTATATCCTTTAATAACCGGTGCTTGAAGTAATTTTTATTCTTCTGTTCCTTTTTCAGCTTTTCATCTTTGTTTCTTTTGGTTAAGAATTCAATGTATTCGTCAAAATTCTTGACTTCATAATTTGGTTTAGATCCATCACCTTGGTCTATTTTTTTGAAAAAATTCAATGAGTTTTTCCCAACTTCAATCATATGCCTTGGTGGGTATCCCAACATATCAACAATTTTCCAGATTTGGTTATACTCAGAAGTACCTGGAAACATTGGTAATCCTAAAAATAGTTCCCCAACTATACATCCTAAGGACCACATATCGATGGATTCGGTGTAAGGTAGTCCCAAGATCACCTCAGGCGACCTATAAAATCTAGATTGAATATACGAGTAAATGGTTTCTCTTGTAAAACAAGCAGATCCAAAATCAATCACCTTAATTTCAGGTTTATCCGGTTGACAAAGTAAAATGTTTTCAGGTTTTAGATCACAGTGGATTATTTGAAATGATTTTAGCTGTGCCATTGATTCCAATAATTGTTTAGTCAATATTTTGACAAGTTTCATATTAAGACCTTGAAATTGATTTTGCTTGATCAATTCATATAAATTGGATGCCAACAACTCAAATACCAAACATAAATGCTCTTTATGCATAAAGGTATCCAACAACTTTATAAAATGGTTACCGGTGCTGTTCCCATTAAGATACTCCAACAATCGAACTTCGGTTAGTGATTGATTCATATATGCGGGTTTGGACTTGATCACTTTAACAGCACAAACAGACTGGTTGGACAAATTTTGGCACTTCACCACTTGTCCGAATGTCCCAGAACCCAATAAGTCCAACACAATATATTTTCTTCCCTCTTCCGTTCCTAAAATATCATTAACGTATAATATGTAATCACTATCTTCATTATCAAATCCATTGTTATATTTTGGCTCCAGAGGCTTTGTCAATACTCTCTTTGGGTTGGTTGTTCTAGAATATTGGAACTTTTTGGGTTGACATATGCCGTAGGATTCTGTTAAATACACTGATAACGCATTAACTGGTGATATATGTATCAGATTAACGGAACAACGTCTATATTTAGGCTGCTGATGAACTTTTGGTTTCAAGTCCAGTCTGTTATAGACTTTGTTTAACTTTGGTGCTGGTTTCCGCCTGGTGGTCAATCTTTGGTTCTGTAATACCTGTTGATATTGATTGTATTGAACTACCGATTGAGATCTACCTGATCTAAAATTGAAATTACTATTAAGGTTATTATTGCTATTAAAGTGATTATTACCATACCTACCGCCCCCCAAAGCACCGTTTGCACCACCTCCAATTGGACCCATTGCATCTGGAGGGAATTGCTGGTAGTTGGCAACACCTACCGACGACCGCCTATTATTGTTGAGATTGCTTAAATGAGGATTAGTTAGATACTGTCCTTGATGACGATGCTGATTGTTATATTGGTTATCAAGTTGGTTGTAATTCTGAAATTGGTTATTTGGATCATTGAAGCTTGTATCGACTGCAGCTGACATTCTTCTTTCGGGTCCCATTAGTCTAACGTCTTGGTTGGTATAATATTGATTGAAAGGGTTATCAGCTCTAGTTGGAGGATGGATAAAATTGGGCATGTTAGCCCTCTGTCCATTGTCGTCTTCATACGTTATAGGCAATTGGTTAGCAAATGATAATCTCTTCGCTTGTTGCTGTAACAAAGGCACCGAAGCTTGAGACTTGGTAGGACTATGGGAGGCATTCGTAGGGCTAGACAAGGTGGTGGACGGGTTGGAATAGTACCATGGGTTTCGGAACCCAGACATCTGGGCTTGAGTCTGGTTCCCTTGTCCCTGGTTCCCTTGTCCCTGGGGTCCTTGGCCCTGAGGACCTGGAGGACCTTGTCCTGGTACCATACCGCTTGCTGAAGCACCAGAAGGGGAATGATTATCGGTAGTGTTGGATCCGTCACTATAATTCCCATTGAAGCCGTTTATTGGTGGCAAGTTCCAATTTCCCCCTATGGAATTGTGCCTGTTGAAGTTATAATTATATGACATTCTTTGCTACTTCCATCAATCTAACTTGGGTATTATAATCCTTGCTCAAACCTTTTCTCCTTTGTCAGATTTGAAAATTTCTCTCCTCAGTAATTTAAGGGTGCGTTATGGGGAGCTGAACCGTTTGCAGCAACCGTAACGTAGTACCATTGGAAGGGAGATGCGGTGGAGGATGCGGTGGAGGATACGGCTGGTGGACACGGCTGTATAGAGACGACGAAGAAATAGTATTATATATTACTTTCGGGCTTTTAATATGTACAAGTATATATATGTGGGGACATTATGGATCATCATTAATCTATTACAATAATAATAAAGGAGCAGGCCATCTGATAGAGCAAGTTCTTTTGGGGTTGTGTTCAGCTCATACAAGGTCCTTCCTTGACTTTGTTAACATTCTCAAGGTTTGACTGGACCTTAAGCAGACAATGGTTTTGCCTCTTCAGGATAAGCAGGAGCTATGGTTGGTTGGGCACTAAACCTTTGAATCATCATACCTACACCCTCGAAAACACCCAACAAACAAGCACATGTAATGGCGGAGTTTCTAGTATGCTTCCACCCCCCTCTAATGGCCAACGCCCCACCAGTGAAAAACCCAGCGATAACGGCGTTCCAAGCATCTTCTCTCTTTCTAATGGCTTTGACTGAGCAGTCAAACATCGAAAACAACCCACCCCAAACACCCAAGTTACCACCAACGACTGGGGCTCTGGCTTTAATGGCTGAAATAGTCCCATATCCTCTTTCTCCATATGGCGAATTACGGAACCCTTTGATACCATGCCAAACACATCCTCCAATGGCACCCATGGCAAACGCACCTCCAAAATCATTCAAAATAACTATAGGACATGGATCTCTAGTATGATCGGCTGACATCTTCTACTTCTGTATATGTGTATATCTGTCGTTGTTCAAAGCTATTCCTTCCCTTTTGAAAAGTACTGACTCTTTGTGATAGAATTTTTCAGTAAAAATTTTTAGTTTTCTTCTCAAAGAAATTCCATCAATTTTGCCGGTACACGCACGACCCATAGTCAATTATGGAAACCATAATGAAGCATATAGAGACCGTTTTAGGCTTGGGAATGGTAAAACCAGGAGATTGTGGGAATTAGAAGCGTTTCTAAGGATATACATACGTTTTACGATGGTTTTCTGGTTTCTATTGGCCATAATGTTGCACTGTTTAAGTGCTCAAGCTGATGTTGCTATATTCGGGAAGGCTGCAAACGAAAACTACAAAATCACTGAAGAAGTTTTAGTTGAAATATGGTGGACAGATTCAAATGTTTCACCAAAGTTACTGGAAATACATAATTATACGTTCATTTTATGTGAGGGGCCTAACACGGATATCAGGCCGCTTAAGACTTTGGAAAAAGACATTGGTATTGGGAGACTGAATTCATTTACAGCTAATTTGACTGGAGTACAAGATGGGGTTTACTTTATCCAAGTTACTGCTAAAGGAGACGATTTCTTGACCATTCATTACACTTCGAAATTCCAATTGTATAGTAACGAGATCAAGAGCTTCAACAAGGAACCTCCCCTACCGTTGACTAGTTATTTTAACCACATTCAAAGCGAAACAGACCTGGCCAAGATCAAATATGCTCCTATGGCTGCAACCGTTGGCTCAAAAGTGACTAAAGACAGATGGAAGGGTAAGAAAACGGTCAAATCGGTTCCTACCTTCACCAAAGTCGGTGGCTGGGCTAATGGGAAGAAACAAACACCGATCTATGACTACACCATGACGCCTGATCCCATAACCACTCCAACAGCGCAAGTTAATACATTAGTTCATGTTCCTGGTCCTACTGGTGGCTATGACCCTTCATTAAGGGTTGAAACACCAAAATTAAGACTTTCGGCTACAAGCTCTATATCCTAGTCTATATTAATATATACATATATGTAGTTTTATGAGAAATAAGTAAGTATCCTCTCTATTTTAATGTTGATCTCTTGAAGAATCAAATAAGACTTCTGAATCAATCGATTTATCATTAGCATCGAACGAGGTATCGTTTGGTTCGGCAAACCTTGAAAACTTGGTGGATCCTGTCATAATACTAGCATAACTGGGTGAAACCGGTCTTGGTCCTTCAAATTGTCCTGACTTGTTTAACGTGTCCTGAAAAGTAATTTCATCATTGTCAGCATCATCATCATCATGTATAATGAAACTGTCATCTCCAGTTTGTAATTGGCTCCTACCTAAGGCTTCAATATTATGAAGTTCGAAATAATCTGTGTCTATTTGAGGACCTTCAAAATTCGCTTGACCGTACCATTTATAACAAATTGTAGCAAACATTAAGAATCCAAACGTTACTAAACTTGCATAATTCATGCTTGACCATTTCAAATTTTTTATCACCGGTGGCATAGATAATGCTAGAGCCAGTAACATTAGCCAAAAACATGACATAATATTAACAACCCAACCAAACTTTCTTAATCTAAATGCACCACCTCTAACTTTCCTACGTTTGTTTAGCATTAAAGCAATGATGGGAATACCATTAGATAAAGTCAATGTAATCACACAAGCTCCCATAAATGAATTAAATGCTGACTCTGAAATCACTGCAATACAAGGCAAAACTGCACCAATACCCATTGATAAAAAGATAGCATTTTTAGGAACAGTATCTTCTTCAACGGAATCAACGGTTGTCCATTTATCCTTAAAAGGAAGTCCACCATCTCTAGCAAATGCATAGGTTGTTCTGGAAGCGGTAGTAATCGAACCAATACCTTGGAAAAGAACAGTTCCAACTAAAAGTAATACTAATAAGAAGGAAATAATGTAAGATTTGATTGAAAATTTAAAAATTAAATCAATTGGCATGATTTCAGGGGTATCATCTAATAATAAAGTTATTTCTGGTAAAATTGTTAATAAAGGTAATATGAAAGTTAATCCATTAACTGAAGTGATTAAAATAGAACTTAATAACCCTTTTGGCATATTCTTTTCGGGATTCTTAACTTCATCTGTCATTGATAATAACATTCCATAACCATTCATAGTATATGCCGAACCAGATAATCCAACTATAAATGCCAATACATCTGGCCAACCAGATCTACTATTATCAAAACTAGATAGAATATCTTTAATAGAATGAGTTCTTTCAGCAAAGAAGATTAATAAGAAATCAATGATCAAGATTGTACCTAAAGACCAAATAATGCAAGCTCTGTTGATTTTTTCCAAGTATTTAGGGAATTTATAATTAATAAATCCACAAAATATCAATAAGATATAATATACCAACAAGACCAATAATATATCTTCCTTGTAATAAGAGTTCTTTAGGCCAAAGATTGATAAGATAAATTGAGCACCTGAAAACATAATTGAGACAATATAAGTCCAAGACCCAATCAATAATAACCAACCAGTATACCAAGAACTAATCAATGAATATTTTTGGTTACTTAACAATGCACTGAAATGATATACACCTCCAGACGTAGGATATTTAGATATGACTTCACTTAAACTTAGAATCACACATAAGGAAAACAAAGTGACTATTAACCAACCATATAACATAGTAACATTCCCCCCATCAACTAAAGTGATCCATAAGGTCGATGACATCCCAAACGGTACACCCATGATGGAAAACCCCAATCCTATAATGGATTTGACTGTCAATTTACGTTCCAAGACTTGTTTATACTTGAAATGTTCGATTTGTTCGACTTCTTCATCTTCTTCATGTAAGAACGTTCTAATGATTCGAGCTGGCGCTAAGCTTTGAAATGTAGTACTGGTGGGCATATATGACATATATGAAGCCTGTGGAGCTTCAGGAATCTCCGATCCTAATCTTGAGGAGTTAGTCGGTCCATTTGTGTTGGTATTCACCTCATTTACCATACCTAACGGTAAAGAATGACTCTTGAGATATTTAATTCGAATCAACCAAAGTTCCCAGAGCCATAAATTGAACTCAAAATTTCGGTGCCGCTGCCAGTGCCGCTGCCAATGCCTCGTGCGAGATTAAGCCGAGCGGATCTGTTTGAGATGGTTTCTAGGGAGAAGGTGTTGTATATGTAACTAGAAGAACTGGTACCGATACGGACAGTGCTACGGACAGAGTTGATAAGTAATTGTATGGTGCCTGTTGGACAAAGATGCTTAGACAAAGATCAGTCGAAATCGGACAACTCGCTCTCTTCAGCCTCTACTTCGACTTCCTTCTTATAGACCGGCAAACTGATACTTTCACTTGTTTTTATATGGACGTTTTGTAGCAAGTCCTTTGATTTGATCAACCCACCATTGGGGTACTTGCTCTCCATGAAGAATCTCATGACATCGTTAATGTTTTCAATCAATTGACTGGTTTCCCAATCCGAATATCCTATCTTCACGGCCATGGAGGTTCCGTTAGCTGGGAGAATTGTGTATGTGTTTCTGCCAATTGAATTCATTTGCCCTTTAACGTATTTTGGATCACATCTTTCGTCTTTTAATTTATGAGATTTGGCGACCTTGGTTAGCTTAGCATTTGGATCTGGTGGGGCCATTTGGATCATAAATGGGATCTTTTTATTCTTCACATAAAACAGTTGTCCCAATATGTCAGGTAAGAACTTATGAACCCTATGATCTGCCACTATTATATCAAACTCTTTGAAAATCGCTATCAATTTCTTTTGACTCGATGCCATTTTTCTTAGTTTAGTCAAGGTATATATTTGATTGAAAACATCTTCAGTTGGTGAGTCCTTCTCTGTCAATTTTTCTCGATATGGAACGGATGGGTCTTTCGTTATTAACAAAACTGATTTGTTTTGAAGTTTATCAAGTTTATTTGTTAACGGTATAACCCTTGGTGTATACTCCTTTTCTTTAAGCAACGGGGTCGTGGTATTTATTATCAAGAATATCGCCTCATTTGTGTCTGTGCTGGACTTTATATGACTTTTCAAAGACCTTACTGACTTCTTGGTCTCCTGTAGACACTCTTTACCCAATTTGAAATTCATGATGCAAAAAAAATTGATATAAAAAATTTGAGATGGCTTAAGTACTGAGAGATGCCCCTAAAAGGTGTTGCGAACAGTGGTGATGTTGGTGGTATGAATAATGATGGATTTATATTGCAATGGTCTAATTTACAGAGAAAAAGTCGGAGGCTTTCATTTACAACAACTTCTTTATATCAGATGGTGCCAATGTTGTGTTACCTTTAGCAAATTCATTGTTTTTGATTTGCTCGACGATTCTGGCGGTAGCAGTACCATACTCATCCCCAGAAAGGGGCGTAATTCCAAAAGCAAGAGGGGTGTTCTGAACCCAGCTAAAGTAATTATTAAGAGCTCTCGTAGCAAGATTCTTAGGCTTGTCTCTGTTCCCAAAAGCAACAGTAACTCTGACTATAACTAACCGTTCGAAGTCTAACTTTTTAAGCTCATCTTCTACCATGCCTTTAGTTTTGAAAATATTCAGAAACGAAGTGGCGTTAGCTCCTACAGTTGAATAAAAGATGAAATTCTTAATCCCATTTTGTTTGGCTGACTTAGCAACGTTAACACAAGTATTGTATTCAATATCAAAATAATCTTTATTGCTATATGAAGGTGCATCCAAACCAAAACAACTGACAAAGGTATCATCCCCAGTGGTCTTTTTGATGTGTTTCCCCCACTTAAAACTATCGTTATCACTAACTGATGTGATCTTATCGCTTTTAAGGAAGGCTTCTCTTCTTCCAATGGAAGTTATATGGTCAATGAAAGATGAATTATTGAGCGCCTTTAAAGTTGAAGAACCAGTCAATCCGGTGGCTCCTATCAAGTATACATTCATTTTGTGTTTTGAACTGTTTGAACCTAAGTATATTAATCAAGTATGTGAAAGGAATCTGAGGACCTTATATACTCCTGGGGTCTCTGCTGGACTTTCGGTGACCGTGAGCAGCCACTTTCCTAAAACGTTTAAAAGCGAAACTTTCGCTTTTCGGAACTGTTTGGTGATGCCGAGTTGCAACCACTTGGAAACGGCTTTTGAATGATATTGCCACCCTTCTCTTTACTTGTCCTATCTTGAGTGATCTGCGGGAAAGCTTATCATTGTAGATTGCCTACTACCTGACATTTCTTTTTCGAAGGCAAAACTTGGGAAAGAGCTTGGGAAAGAAAGTGGACAAGAGAGGTGAATTTAGGATAAATGTATATTACAGAAAAATATTGGGAATACGATTACAACAAGTTTTTGATATCTTCTGCGGACAAAGTTGTGGTACCTTTTTTAAACTCATTGTTGTTTATTTTTTCCACAATTTTAACAGTAGCAGTACCATATTCATCACCACTTAAAGCAGTAATTCCAAGGGTGAAAGGAGTGTTCCTAGTCATTTTATAATATTTAAATGCTTGCCTTGTCAAAAAGTTTCTTGGTGTGTCTGTTTCTCCGTAAACTACAGACGGTCTGATTATAACTAACGTTTCAAATCCTAGTAATTTAACTGCTTCTTCTTCTTTCCCTTTTGTTTTAAATACTTTCAGTATTGAAGAGTTTTCATTTGCACCGACAGTTGAATAAAGAATGAAGTTCTTAATACCATTTTGTTTGGCCGACTTAGCAGCATTGACAATAGTATTGAATTCAATATCAAAATAATCCTTACTATTATAATCAAGAGATCTTAATCCAAAACAGCTAATAAAAATACCATTTTCAGTGGATTCTTTGATATATTTCCCCCAGCTACGACTATCCTTTTCAGTAATAGAAGTGATTTTTTCACTTTTAACTGGAGACTCTCTTCTTCCAATTGTTGTTATGTGATTGATAAAAGAAGAGTTACTAAGAATCTTCAAGGTGGATGATCCTGTCAAGCCAGTGGCTCCTATTAAATGCACATTCATTTCTGGTTTAAATTTACCTTATTGGATTTAAAACAATCACAAAACATCAACGGCGGCAACAGCACCTATTTATACTTCGTTTTATGCCATTGGTTGAACATCTAAATGCTTTTGATAGGCGAAAGTTTGATGCGAAATTCGATTCTGCCGGAACTGCTGGTGATTCCGAATTGCAACCATTTTTAGTTCCGAGATCCATGAGCAGTATAAATGGCATCCGGAGAGCTAAGAAAGAAGTATCAGGAATTATAATCAGCATAGGAACGTCGGGGAGGGTCTCTATACTCATGCAAGCAATCCACTTTGGCCTATTTTTTGTATCAATTACAGTGGTTGTTCTATAAATGTAATTACTCCGTTGTTCCTTGAATGCGATAGCTTCTTTGCTTGCAGCACTTTGACAACACAAGCAAATTGTACGGTTTTGACAGTACAAGCACCACACTGTAGGGTTTTGACAACACAAGCACCAAATAGGATGACGTGTAAAAAAGCATGTTTCCGTCCTTGGGAGGGCAATGACTAGTCCAAGACTAGTGAATTGTCCAAGACTAGTGAATTGTCCAAGACTAGTGAATTGTCCAAGACTAGTGAATTGTCCAAGACTAGTGAATTGTCCAAGACTAGTGAATTGTCCAAGACTAGTGAATTGTCCAAGACTAGTGGGTGTTGGTTCATATAGAGCATCCACCTGGAGTTCATCGTTTTAGAGGTGAGTGTGCCTAAGTTGAAATATCGTCAATCATATTAGCAACTGTCAACAAAATCTCTGGAAATATACTTTATGTGCCCTTCAAGCCATTTAATAGGGATCGACCAGGATTTGCACCAGGGTATTGATATTGAGACTCAGTGCAAGACTAGGGCAAGACTAGTAAGACTCGGTGCAAGACAGTCCAACACAAAACTAGCGCAAGACTTCTTACACAAGACTAGTGCAGCACACAAAACTTCTAGTGCCACACTTTTAGTGCAATGGCTTGAGCAATGACAATGGAACAATAAGAAAGACTGATTAGCCATAGAATCGCTATCCAGTTCCAGTCCTACTCCCAGTGCCAGTCCAGTGCCAGTCCACTCACTCCCTCCCAGCCAGGATGATTTACAGTTTATCTCTATTGTAGCGTTTGTTCCCCTTGCCAGCTTATATACATCTATGGCACCAAATCTTCTCCAAAAAACTCCCAAAAGGAGTATAAAACGATTTCTTAGCGGTCATGTGCAAATCTCGTGATGCTCCACCACTCTGATTCTCACGAGAAAATGGGAACTTCGAAAAGGTATAGAAGGATAGCAAAAGTTACAAAAAACTATCATTGCTTTCAAGATAGTTTGAGTTTAGAGAAAGTTTTAAGTTTGTTATAAATAGACAGTGAATTTTTATTTCATCATGGAAGATTTTAACGAATTTAAGTTTGATAATCCCAATATCAATCCATCTAGTAGTATCCACTCCAATGGCGCTAACAATAATAATGCCAATATAGATTCACCTGAATTCAACAAGCTATACGACCAGCATTTCTTCAACCAACAGTTTTCTCAGTATTATTTCGACGAATCGAATCCTCCAGGTAGTAATGGTGCCCATAATGCCGCCACTAATCCAAGAAGCCACCTCCATTCTCAGCACAGTCACCCTCAACCTCCACCTCCGCAACCACATCCAAATTCAACTCATCCTCATCTACATCCAAATTCAGCTCATCCAAGCTCACATCCAAGCTCACACTCACATTCACACTCACAACCGTACGTCGGTCCACATATCCCAAACCAAATGGTCGATATGAATCCCGCTTCACATAATCAAGGCACTTTTGAATACAATGACGGGAATTTTAACTATTCAAATTTTCATGATTTCCAATCCATCAAACGTAAATTATCAACTAACGACTCAAATAAATTCAAAAAGGAAAATTTAGCAAGACCTGTTAAACCAATACGACAAAATTCTAATCCAAATATTCCGAAAAGGAAAGTTAGACCATCAATGACAAAATCTTATTCGTATAATACCCCAGTCAATCAAATCCCTATTGAATCCAATAAACCAATACCGATTTCAATTCAAAACTCAACCACTATATCAAAGAACAACATACCGCTAAATATTCAATCGACCCCTGAAAAGGCAAAATCGCTATTCGAATTCAATAAGAAGAAGCCCAATTTCCATATAAACTTGGATAGTTTGAAACAAAAGGAGAAACAAAATCAACAGCAATTCAATGATAAATCCGAGACCTCAAGTCTTCGAATTGTGGATAATGATTTGAATTTTGATGATAGATTCGAAAATATAACTCCAAGTATGAAGCCTCCAGGTACAAATGATAACGACTATTTTGATGAATTTTTCATGCCTTCAAATTTTGAACAACTGCAACAACTTCCAAATATTGGTCACCATGAACCCCAAAATTCAGACTTGAGTGGATTTAACTTCAATTTATATGATGATTACAAGGATTTTAATGATGATTTTGCCAAAGAATTTGGTAATGATTTTGATAATAGTCAAGAGAATAGTCATGATGATAAGAACTATCATAGTACTGATGATCGAAACGAAAACGATAGTAATGATGATGACAATTTACATGGTAATATTGAAGAAGGTAATGATTATTCAAACTTAGATATCAGGCTAGAAGAAGGTAGCAAAAGCGATCATTTATCGTTCACTGAATTGAATATTGACAAAAAATCCCCATTGACACCATTGTCAAATGAAAGTCCCACCAATATTAAGATCAGTCCAAGTCTTGAATTGTATAGAACCAATTCAAATCAAAGTAATTCATCATTAAATTCTTTAAATTCTTTAAAGGATAAAAAGAAAAAGAAAAGTAGTAGTAAAGGTGCTACTTGTCCGGTTTGTGGGAAATATATTTCCAGAGATTTATCAAGACATTTAAGAATTCATGATGAAATTGGAAGATTTAGATGTGTTTTCCCAAGTTATTGTAGTCACAAGACCGGGAAATTCAATCGTCCATATGATTATAAAAAGCATTTGTTGCATTTTCATTTTAATTTCGATGATTCATCTGGTAAAACCGCTAATAATTTAACCGACAAATTACCAATGATGGGTAACTGTAAGGCTTGCAATTTTAGATGTGATGCCAAAACTTGGTTAGACGGGCATGTGTTGACTAGTGAGGATAATAAAAAGTGTCCATACGTAGAAAATAAGTCGAATCCAAAGGCTTAGGCCCCATTCACCCTTCTGCCATCCCATTTGCTGTCATATTTACCATCCCATTTACCATCCCATTTGCCGTCTCATTGTATTCTGTACATTTTCCATCCTTTACAATCCTGTTGTCTCATTCTGTCCAGTGACTGATTTCATTTCATCCTTTACAGTCGTATTATCTCATTCTGTCCATTTAAAGATCTCATCCTTCGCGGCCATAATATCTTCTGTCCATACTGATCCTCACCGTATTCTCACCGTGCTATCTGTTTGCAGTCAATTAAGTGCTCACTAATTTTGGCTGCGATTTTTATGGAAATTTAAATGTGCGCATTGAGCAAATTTTAATTGCCTTATTGAAAAACTCGGGATTATATATAAGGAGAGGTTGCCAGTGGTTTGAGATTGGAAGATATATCAGTGTGAGATTTAGTTGACACATTAAGATCTAGTAGAGTTACAGATACAGATACAGATACAGATATAAATTGAACTGTAGGATGGACTTTGTTAAGAGACACGGAGGTATGGCCATGGCCGCAGCCAGTTCTAGTATGGATATGGGTATGGATATGGCCAGTTCTACTATGATGGACATGTCTGAAACCTCAGGAATGGGTATGGATGATTCAATGTCGATGGACCATGATGCAATGTCGATGCATATGTTCTTTACCACCGCCTACAAGAATTACCCAGTGTTGTTTGAAAGCTTACAAGCTAAAAACGGTGGACAAGCATTCGGAATCTTTTTACTTTTATTGACCATTGGGTTTTTGACCAGAGGTATTGAATTTGTTAGAAACTATTTGGAACAAAAAGTTTGGAAGAATGAAAATTACATTGATTATTCTAATAATTCTTCGGATGGTGATTTGAAGGCCAGTGCAACTGAACATACCACCGATTTGTCCAATAATAAGAACAAATTGAATGTTCCTTCGATGTTGATAAGAAACTTCATTAGATTGATCTTATGCTTTGTACCTGAACTATTTGGATTTGCATTGATGTTGGCTGCCATGTCTTACCTGGCGGTTTATTTCTTTGCCGTTGTTACTGGTTTGGCCCTTGGTAGGTTTTCTTTTGATAGATTAAGCGATAAGATGAAACTTCAACCTTTAAGTAGTGGATTCCATTGTTAAAGCGTAAAGGGAACCATACTGATAGATTCTTGAAATTATATATATAGTAATGAATAATACGATAAATATGCATTAAAAAACTAAAAACTGATCTAACTTTTAATTTTATTCAATAAATCATTGTACTTTGAAATATTAAATGATGATCCATTCCCATCTGCCAACTTTTCACTATATAACAAACGAACTAAATTATTCTTTTCATCTCTTGAATAATCTTTCAAATTATCGAGTAATTGATTTTCATTAATCGTAAATAACTTGAAATATTCTGATGATCTATGGAAACTAACATTCGAATTATCCTTGGATACATTCTTCAACATCTGTTGTAAAGCAAAAATATTAGTCATGATTCTTTTGATACCATGGTTATTAACTTTTTTAATTAATTTTGAACCATTAATTATGGCTTTGTTAAGGAAATTGGACAATCCAACCAAAACATTCGAGATCTCTTGATCATTTAACTGCGATTGTAATTTATTTTCAATTGAAAATAATTCTTTATTAAACTTAGAAACATATTCATCAGCATCTCCAGGTTCATTAATTAATATCCAATCTGAAAATTTAAATGATCTGCTTAAATAATAAATTGATCTTAATCTTAAATCAAATCTAATTGAAATTAACGAATTTAGTTTAATTCTCTCAAAACTTTCAACAATTTCATTAAATTCTTGAAATTTAGTCAGGTTCAAGCTTAAGTAAATATTCAAATTATCCAATAAATGTTTATTATTATTTTCAAAGTTCTTATTATTATCATTAATATTAATTAAATTAACTTTGCCAGTTTCCATAAAGTTCCAATCATGTTTTAATTTCTCAATCATTGATAAATCTTCTTGATAGTCATAATTAGATTCCTTTTTGAAATTTGATAACCAACTTAATATCCATGTGGTGGTCAATAATAAATGACATAATTCATTGAGACCTTCGTCATCTAACAAGTCATCTTTTGTGATATCAAACACTTCATTATTCAACAACATGATATCGGCCTCTTTATTTATCAATTCTTCATTAAAATCTTTAGTTATGATGATCGATGAAAGGTCTACCAATGCAGGGGTTTTAAACCATAAATTAGCTTTCAGATTGGATGCTCCAATTAAATGCTTATAATGTTGCTGATAATTTAAGTTAAACTTCTTTAAAAACCCTAATACTAAATCATTTAATTCAGATCTATAAGTCAATGAAGTATTTAATAATGAACATAAATTGATAAAAAAGTTTTTAAATTCTGAAGCATTTTTATAAATTGTTAACTTATCACTATACTCAATTTTTTCCTTGTTAAATCCATTGGTGTTCTCATCATTGGATACATTAGTTATAATTTCATCGAATTGTTTATTAAAATACTCTCTTAAATTTGGCAAAAATGATATTTTCATAAATGAATCAAAAAAGTTAATACTTGTCTTATTGTTTGGTTTTTCATCGGTTGAATTAAATAAATAATTTGAACTAGATATGAAAATTAAAAAGAATTCAATAATAATTCTCATATTTAAAATATTTAATGGTACTAAAGTATCAAAGTTTGAATGGAATGATTCATTTTTTATAAATAAACTTGTTTCATTATCATCAATAGATATCAAATCAGGAAATTTTGACATTAAATCTTTTGAAATGTTCAAATTATCAAATTTAAATAGTTCTTTTGAGTTTGTCCCTCTATTATTACTGGTTAGGGTGTTATTATTGTTACTTGAAGTGGAAGCATTAGTAGTTATATAATTCAATATAACCGTGGAAATTTCGTTTTTAATTATATCCCAATTACTTTTAAAGTCATAATTTAAATTGAACTTACCCAATATTTCATTAATAATTTTTTGATTTTGTAAAACTATTAAACATTTTATGAAGATCATGGAAAACAAATCTTGCAAAATTTTAACAGAATATTCATTAAACTCAAATATTTCAAAATCAATATACTTACTTAACTTATTTAGTTGTAAAGTATTTTTCAGTTTCGTTTCTTCAATTGAACTATAAATTAATGCATGAATTTCTTGTTGGTTTGATTGGGATAAGATTTCAATTGCTTGATTTAGTCTATTCAACTTTAATAAAGTATTAAGCAATTGGAAAATGTAATAATAATTTTTATGATTATTTGATAAATCAATCAATAGCGCCAAGTCGTTTGAATTGGTTAATAACTTAGGCAATTGTACATCCAAGAAATCTTTATAACCTTCATTAAAAACTTGACTAATTTCCTCTATATCTAAATTGGCAGAATTATAAATAAACTGTTCTAAATTATTCAGTTTATTTAAAAAAGTTTTAAAACTTGATAATTTTGGATTATTTAAGTTAAGGAAACTTTCCCAACTAAAATTGTCTTTAGAATTCGAATAATATATTGGATTTTTCAAATATATTTCATTTTGTAATTCATCAATTATAATATCAAATAGATTATTTGATTGTAAATCTAGATAGTTTTTTATGCTTGTCATTGAACTTAAATTCCATAGATTATATTTTTCAGCAGTCGAATAACCTTGTGAAATAACATCATAAATCTCATGGATTTTTCTATCCAAAATCAATTGATCAATTCTTTCAGGAATACCATTCAAAAGTTTCATGGCATCCAATATTTCAATCATCTCTGTATATCTTAAAGAAGTTTGATTCAAATCTTGTAAAACGTCAGATTTGTCGTGGATCTCTTTGCTGGTTCCTTCCAACATAGCCTTGATATCATTTGCTTCTTTTTGACTTTCTTTGCTGGCGGTCAATAGCTGATGGTAAGATCCAACACTATTATTAAAGATTTCATGGTGGTCATTAACCACCAGCCGAAGCGACTTACTTACATCACCACTGATCTTTTCGAATTCCGGTATCTTGTGTGACAACCCAACTGAAGAATCATCCAATAACGATACAGCCATTTCAATTGGATTGGCATTTTCATTCAAGCATTGGGGCCATTCATACTTGATATAATTCATCGTTTCCTTCAACTCCATGATCGATTCCTTCATTTTGGGCCGGGCGCTTCGTCCGCTGAGAATCCTCCCATTGGATTCACTGCTCATGTATCCGTTCCCATTGCCGCTACCGCCGCCATCGTAGTTCTTACTAAGAGTCCTTCTCCTACTCATTTGTTGTTGATTCTGATCTTGATCTTGTCAATTTTTTTGTCTTTGTGTTTAAGGTGCGAAATCTCGCCAGACCTAAAGAGCCTACCATGACTGAATTGATTGAATTATCTGATTCCAGTGGCTCTGATTGTGAGTCAGAGTCGGGTGTTGGGATGTTCGGTAAGGTGGTGGATGTTGGCCGACAGATCAGGAGTTACAACTCCTCAGACATCATAGAAATGTACGTGAACAAGTATCTGGGTGTGTACAAGCGCGTTTACTAACATCTATAGAAGTAGCCCGCCAGATTCTAACAGCAGGAAACGGAGACTTAGTGGTTCTAATACTGTTTCTGGGACACCGGGGAGGTATGGATCGAGTGGCTCAAAAGTAGGTTTCCGAATGCCAGAAATTGAAACGTCTAGCTCACCGTCTACTGACCCGTTAAGAGATTTGCTAGGCGGAGGACTCGTCGCTAAGTCAGAGATCGTACCTAAAAGCAGCAGTTCTTTGAAAGAGGTTCCCAGGACTCCTGAGAATAGAACTCCCGAGAATAAAACTGAGCTGACCGAAGTTATAAGTCTTGATTCGCCAACCGAGATCAAACAAGCTAGTTTCTTTGAATCAGATACATTAATCGAGTCCGATTTCACATTTCCAGAACCTAAGATACTACCCATACAAAAGAAGGATACATTGGCGAAAGGCAAAATGAAGCAAAGATCGGAAGCATTTGAGCAAACCAAATTCGATTCTCCATTGCAAGATATCTCCCAAACTTATCAGAAACCAACAATTTTTACACCCAAAGATTTTCAAAGAGTAAATAAAATCAAACGTGATCGAGATGAACTTTTAAGTGAGATGATTCTATTGGTATCCCATCAGATGTTTGAATATTTGAACGAATCTCAACTAAGGCTGAAATTCACTGAAGGAAATGAAAGTATTAAATCAACAATATCACCAAGTAAATTGACTGGAAAGCCAACCACTTCTGTTTTACGTATCACTGACAAGCTACCCAGGATCAAATGGAAAAGGAAAGTTGAAGCTCTTTATGACGAATCGAAAGATATTTTCGTACCGTGTAGACCAACTGAAATAGATGAAGATTGTGAAGCTTTGTTTTACTTTGCTGAAGACTTTTTTAAACAGGTCATTGATAAATCAATTCAGAAAGTAATAAAGCCAAAAACTATTGTATTTGTAGCTGATTATTCATCATATATACGGAAGATCAAGAATAAAGAAGAAGGCGATTATAGAAGTAGAGTTCAAGGTCAAAGTCAAACTCAAGATCAAACAGATTTAAAGGCAAGTGAGATTCAATATATGGTTGATAGGTTACAATATGAACTTCAAATTAATGTAGTAGCTATAAAAGATCAAGAAGAAATGATTAATAATCTCCATAGCTTGACATATACCATAGCATTTGCCCTTTATGATAAGTATGAAAGAAATCCTGAATTAGCTAATTTGAGTAAAGGCAAAACGTTTGATGATGCCAAAGGGGCATATATTGAAACGTTCAAGAAGTTCAAGTTGATGACACCCAGTAAAAGTGAAAGATTGTATGCGTATTATAATTGTATCTATAAAGTTTATGAGAAGTTTAGAATTGGTTTGTTAGGTAATGATGACGATGGTAGAAGATTAGTACCCGATTCAACTGAAAGGGCAATGAAACGATTTTTCACATCTGATGATCCCAATGAGATATTTTATTCATAATTTTAATGTATATATTCAAAATTAACTCCCAGAAAACCTATATGTTCTTAGTAATTGCTTCTATTGATTTAAAATCATGAGGATAATCTTGTTTTAAATGATTAATTTTTTCGATATTGTTAGCCAAGATAGACAATTCATCATCGTTAAATTTGAAATTCAAACTGATCAATTGATTTATAATATTTAATGATTTTTCAGTACAAGTTAAATTATCATTCACAAGGTTATTTAATAAATAATCAATCAAATTAAATTGATGAAATTTTGGTTCAATTTCTTGCTTAAAAACATTTTTATTAGTTAATATCGAAGAAATTATCGATAATAATCTTATGTCTATTTTATGATTATGTTCAACTTGTTTAATTGATAATAAATCCCACCCATTCAACTTATTGAAATACTTAAAAGAATTTTCATTATTTCTAATAAGCGAACTTATAGCAAATAAAAGTTTTAATTTTAAGCTGACGGAACTTTCTGAATCGATAGAATACTTAATTAAATATTGGAAACCTTCGTTATATTTCAAAAATATATCTTGAGCTGGAACATTATTTTGAACTGCCGTACCAATGATTGAAGCTGATAAAATTCTCAAAGAATCTTCACTATGATTCAACAAATTGATGATTGATGGCCATAACTTCAAGCTTTCAATGTTATTAGCATTATCCAAATTCTCAATCAACATTTCAAAGTTGTCCAATGCTATTTCTTTATCTTCTAAACTTGCATCTTCATTTTTAGCTATATCAATCGCTTGCTTCATCATAGTTGGTTCATCGGGGCCACCAAATAACTGCGATAACATCTTATCGTCTGGGGTCCCTACCTTGTCGATAGTCTCTTTATCTCCTGACTGCTGTGCTATAGACCATGCTAACAATTTATCCATGTTGTATTGACTTCCTTCCTTAATTACACCTAAAAATCAAATTTATAAATGGTTGCAACTGTCTTATTCCTTATAAACCTTTGTGAGTGAGATGAGAAACCCAAAGAACTTCTTCGAAAGTTCGAGACATTTCCACCAAAAATGAAGCGACATACTTCGCGACATCGAATCCACCAAGACACCGGTGCACCATTCAGTCTAACTTACAGACTACGACACCTTAAAGACTATAGACTACGACACCATCCGACATTCACTGTTGCAATCAACTGACTCTCCCTTATACCGAACTAAGGTTTCATATGAACCTGGTTGAAATATGGGTAGACGGAAGAGTGTGAAAATTGTGTTTGGCCCCATCGACCAGTTGGGCAATTGAACTGAACCAATTGGACCTATTGGACCTATTGGACCTAGAACATACTGGGCCCTTTATGCCCTTTACGCCTATTATGCCTTTCATGCCTGTTGCCTTTGGGCCTAGCCCATTAAAGGTTCCAGATGTATAAGGACAGCTCTAATACGGGACAAAGGTGTCCGGGTGCAAAAAGTCTGTAGTCGGATGATTTGGGCTCAGCCACGACCGTAATTAAAGGGTTATAACCTCACCAGATGGACGAAATATCACTTCACTCAAATTCAACAATAAAATAGTATTTAAACAGACTTTTAGTGGTTATTTTAAATACCAATTGAATTTAAATTATATAACAAAGTATAAACCAAGTAATACTAAGATGTCATTATCAAATAAATTAAGTGTTAAAGACTTAGATGTCACTGGTAAAAGAGTTTTCATTAGAGTTGATTTCAATGTCCCATTAGATGGAAAGACAATTACCAACAATCAAAGAATTGTTGCTGCTTTGCCAACCATTAAATATGTTTTAGAAAACAAACCAAAAGCTATCATCTTGGCTTCTCATTTAGGTAGACCAAACGGTGAAAGAAACGAAAAATATAGTTTGAGTCCAATTGCTGATGAATTATCTTCATTATTATCAAAACCAGTCAAATTTTTAAATGATTGTGTTGGTGATGACGTTTTAAGTCAAGTCAATTCCGGTTCAGATGGTGAAATCTTCTTATTAGAAAACTTAAGATTCCATATTGAAGAAGAAGGTAGTAAGAAGGTTGATGGTGAAAAAATTAAAGCTTCTAAAGAAGATGTTGCTACTTTCAGACAACAATTGACTTCATTAGCCGATGTTTATGTTAATGATGCTTTTGGTACTGCTCACAGAGCTCATTCTTCAATGGTTGGTTTGGACTTACCTCAAAAAGCTGCTGGTTTCCTTATGGCTAAAGAATTGGAATATTTTGCCAAAGCTTTAGAAAACCCAACTAGACCATTCTTGGCTATTTTGGGTGGTGCTAAAGTTAGTGATAAAATCCAATTAATTGATAACTTATTAGATAAAGTCGATTTGTTGATCGTTGGTGGTGGTATGGCTTTCACCTTCAAAAAAGTCTTGGACAATATGTCTATTGGTGATTCATTATTCGATGAAGCCGGTTCTAAAAACGTTGAACATTTGGTTGCTAAAGCTAAGAAAAATGGTGTTGAATTAGTTTTACCAGTTGATTTCGTAACTGCTGATAAGTTTGATAAAGATGCTAACACTTCAACCGCCACTCAAGAAGAAGGTATTCCAGATAAATGGATGGGATTAGATGCTGGTCCAAAATCTATTGAATTATTTGCTGCAACCGTTGCTAAAGCCAAGACCATTGTTTGGAATGGTCCACCAGGTGTGTTTGAATTTGAAAAATTCGCCACTGGTACTAAATCTTTATTGGATGCTGCTGTCAAATCTGCTGAAGAAGGTAATACTGTCATCATCGGTGGTGGTGATACTGCCACTGTTGCCAAAAAATTCGGTGTTGTTGAAAAATTATCCCATGTTTCAACTGGTGGTGGTGCTTCTTTGGAATTATTAGAAGGTAAAGAATTACCAGGTGTTACTGCAATCTCTGATAAATCTTAGAGTTACTATAACTTTCATAGCTCTAAAAATTACTAATGAATATTTAACTAACTTTCACTCCCTACTCTCTTAATCATTAGGATCTCTCAATCATTATAAGGGCATAATGCCGAATTAGAAGCTTGTATCAATGTGTATACGTGTATATATTTTAAATAGAATAACCTACAGAATTCGTTTGTCGCTAGTCTACAATTTAGCTTGACCATTTGAAATTTTGGCCCAAGCTTCATCAGTTAATTCTTCATAGCCGGTTTTATTAAACCAATAAATAGTCTCATCTCCATTGTCACCTTTTGGCAATTTTTGCTTTTTATAAAGATTCTTAGGTACTTTATTATTATGAGATGCTTCAATCTTACCTAATTTGATAAATTGAGGTACAGCATACTTTGGCAAGCATGTAATTACGTGGCTGTAAATTTTCGATAACACTTCGGTGGCTGATAAATCGTCTTGTGGTTCAACCACGGCAAAACCAGCCCTACCTTCATGATTTGGAATTTGAACCCCAACTACAACAGATTGTTTGATAGCTTTTGAGCCCATCAATTCATTTTCAACTTCACTAGCTGATACATTTTCACTCTTCCATCGGAAGGTGTCACCCAATCTATCAACGAAATATAACAATTGATCTGCATCCATCTTTAATAAATCTCCAGATCTGAACCAGGCATCACCTTTTTTAAAGACATCTTTGATAACTTTTTTGGTGGTAGCTTGCTGATTACCATAATAACCTTGGAAACTTTCTTCAATTTTTTCAGCATTAAAAATCTTCATTAATAATTCACCTGGCTCTTCTGGAGCAGCAACTGAGCAAAATCCGGTTTTTGGATCTCTTAAGATTTCTTCTTGGTCATCTGGATCCATTTTAACAATACATTGTTCGAATCCTAATATGAAATTGATGAAACCACCGTATTTTCTACATGCACCCACGGCAAAATCTCCATACTGTAAGTTAGTCAAAGCAATTGGTGATTCAGTAGCTGCATAAAATTCACCAACTGCTTTAATGTTGAATCTTTCCTTAAATTCTTTCCAAATATCACGTCTTAATCCATTACCATAAGCGATTGTGACTTTATGGCTCTTTTGATCTGGATGATATTTGGTATTTAATAAATAACGACAAGTTTCACCAACATATTGAACATGAGTAGCATCACATAATTTTGCTTGAGTCCAAAAAGAAGTGGCAGAAAACTTTTGGGAGACGGTAATACATCCACCAATCAATAAACTCGGACAAACTGCCAACATTGCAGCTGTTGAATGGTATAAAGGCATAGCAGTCAAAACATTTGATTTTTTGGTGATCTTCATAATATAACCGAAAAAGGCAGCAGCCATGAAAGCTTTTCTCCAAGACATAATACCAGCTTTTGGTAAACCAGTAGTACCAGAAGTATAAATTAAAGCTGAAGCACTATAATCTTGATCATTGACTCTTCTAGTGCTGTCAGGAGCTCTATATTTTGGTCTAGAAGGATCTTTCAAGATCTTAAACAATTCAGTTTCATTCAAATAGTGTAATTTAGTATTTGGTAACTCTTCATAGATTTGAGATTCCGATACTTTAATTGGTTCAGCACAATCAGGATCAATAAAAACTTGACTGACTTCTGCAATCTTAAGACAATGAACCAAAGGTTTATCTTTGGTATTGAAATTGAGAAAAGCTGGTAAAGCACCGATATTCCATAAGGATAACCATAATAACAAAAATAAAGGTTTATTCATACATGAAATAGCAATTGTTTGATCACCAGTTACACCATAATCATTTTTCAAAATATAACTAAATCTTAAAACCAAATCATAAAATTCTTTGTAGGTATAAGATTCTAATTCAAATTGATCATCATAGATCTTATAACCATCTTGGTTAACCTTAATTGGGGGTGGGTTTTTCTTAGGTCTTGGAAATGCAATACACTTATTATTAGCAAATTGGCTTACACTTTTTTCATAACGGTACCAGAAACTAGCTCTACCTCTTTTAACGTTCCATAAAAATGGAATAGCATCTTTAACAACCTTTTGAGCCAAAAGAAAATCACCTTTAATATGGTATTTGGCTTCTAACAATTGAGACCCTAAAACAGCAGCAGTGGCTAATTCAACAGACATTTTCTATGTTATTTCGATGGGTTTAACCTTGAAAAATTCAATTAATCCTGAAACTTAAAAAAAACCTTTGAATTGGTGGGACCAAGGAAATGGGATTGTTTAAATAGCTTTCATGAGATTTTTCAGGTTTGCCATAATCTCTTTCATGTGCAAACTGAACTGAAGGCCCATCAGTTTCGCAGTAAAAACCGCTGGCGTCGCACCGCCATCGTGGTAGATGTTGGGGTTGGGACCGTAGGCTCTCGCATATCCTCTCACCCTCCTACCGCAGGACACCACATGAAAAATTCATCCTCTCCGCTTCTTCTTTAACAGATCGTTGATGCCACCGACTTGGAGGATCAAAACGATTTCATTTCTCATCTGCTATGGTTGGCTCTAACTCCATATTTTACCGTTGCTGATATGAAACGGATCGTTAATATAAGCTTCTCCACTGGCTCCTATCGCATAGTACAGCTCTTATCTCTAGTGAAACCCCAAAGAAAACCCATTTCAGTTGGCAGTCAAACCGAGGACTTTGTCGCGTGAAGTCTTTCGGTTGGTGCTAACGATTTTGCATCCATGTAAGGATGTTCCTATAATAGTAATTCGCTTGATTGCTTGTGGGTGCTTATCGGACCACGCTTAGGCTGGGCCAGGCCAGGTTTGTCTGAGGTCTTGAAAATTAAAGCCGGACAAAAAGGTTGCAAAGAAAAAGGTTAAAAAGGTGCTCAAAGGCTATTAAAGGTTATTAAAGGGTACGCCTAACAATCAGGGCAATTACTGTTATAATACGTCTATTAAATTACCGTTTTTTTTTTAGTTTTTACATGTCTAATCTATAATAAAAATTGATTTTTAAGTTTTTTCTTAACTTCATTATTTTTGTCTTTATCTTTTTCGTTATTGTTATTTAATCCATTAATGAATAAATTTAAAGTGGAGTTTGAATTAATTAGGTTTAAATTGTTAGATGATTTGAAGTTTGATAAACTTGAAATCTTGTTTAAATTCATCGATGACCCCATCGAGGTTGGTCCTGTGTTCAAGCCACTACTAGATCCATTACCTGATCCAAGATTATTATTGTGGTTGTTGTTGCTGTTGTTATGGCTACTATTGAATTGGAATAAATTAGTCAAACTGTTATTTTGACTATTAGTAACATCATCATTCATTTGGGTGAACAAATTGTATAAATTCTTAGTGCTTTCACTAATATTCAAATTAAGCTCATTTTCATCCTTTTTAGTAGTAGCGGTTGCAGTTGTTATAACTGGTGGCGCTGGTAGTCCAGAACTTTGAATGATCGTTGAATAACTAGTAGAATTGGAGTTTTGCAACGGTCCTTGAGAAGCAATCACTGCTTGTCCATTGGGTATCGGTCCTGGAGCAGCTCCAAGTGATGCTTGATGCCCCATTGGTGCTGATGCAGATGAATGCGTATGTTGAGAAGCTGAAGGTCCAAATCCTGAAATTGCATTAACTGGTTCTGGTGTTGGATTACTTGTCACGACTAAAGAATTGGCATTAGTTGAGCTATTTGAACTTAAATTCGAATTACCAAAATCTTGTAATAAATCATTTAATTCAGATTTATCCTTGGATGATTCGAAACTTGAAGTATTACTATTGATTTGTTGTAAGTTTATTTGGGATTGTTGTAATTTATTCAATTGATAATGCAACTGTTGAGGAATGATTTGTTGGTTTGTATGATGAGAAGTTGCAGACGAAGGTGGTGGCATTTTTGGAGTGTTTGGTTGTAATGAGGGAGGTCCACTAATACGATCTTTATTATGAGAAGTGATTGGAACTGATTGACTCATCAATTTCTCATCATTACTATTAGTTGAACTATTAAATCTCATCGGAGGTGATTGAGATGATCCTAATTTTGAATGAGGTTGTAAAGGTTTTGGATGGAATATTTCATTTGCATTTGAATTTAATTTCTTCATTTCTTCAAACCATTCATAAATTACAATATTTGAATTAATAATTTGTTGAATATTTGATACTGTTGGGAAAAAGTCAAATAATTTCTTTGTGAATACTATTAAATCATTTAAATAATTCAAATTGTTTTCAAAATCAATATTAATCTTTAAAATTTGTAATAATTGAGGTAAAATCTTAAAATTTGAAAACTTCAAAAAGATTAAATCATTATATTTTAATGACTTATTCAAGTTTTTTATGATTTCAATTAATTCCAATTCTAGAAAATTTAATTCCAAATTATTGGAATAAAGCATTAATATTTTGAATATAACTATTTGCATTGAAATTGAATTGAAAAAATTATCTTTAGTAAAGTTGATTAAATTATATTTTAGATTTAAATAATTCTTAGTCAATAAGTTATTTAAATCTGGGTAATGATTAATCTTATAAAATTTGTTTAAATTCACCAATATATTGAAGGATTTTAAATTATTTAAAATTAATGGATCATTATTAATAAGTTTAAAACTTTTAAACATCAAATTTGATGAACTAGAACTATTAATTAAATTCAAATCTAATAAATTGGTGGAATTTATAATTTCAGGTATGACTAAATAGTTAAATCTTTCAATTATAAATAATTTTTCAAATAATTCATTTAATTGGTAGTTAGTTAAATCATTTTTATTAATAATAAATTCATTCTTAAGATTAATTAATTGATAAATTCCAATAGCTTTTTTCAAATATAATAATTTCTGTTGATTTAAATAAATTTCACTATTATCTTCAATATTAATTTCAACTTTATTATCATTATGATTATTATTATTAAATTTTGTTGATAAATCAAAATAAAAAAACAAATGAATACAACTAATCGATTGATTATAAAAAATTTGATAATAATTGAATTTTTTAACTGGGAATAATAAGATTTTATCAATTAATTGAAGGTTTTCAATAATTTTATATAATAAAATTTTTTTGAAATTCTTATAATAATTTAAATGTTTTAAAAATGGAAAATTTAGATTATAATTAATTAAATTAATTAAATTTTCAATAATTATTAAATTCAATGTTAATATTAATAATATTTTTGATAAATAGATTGGGTCATTTGAGTTTAAAATTAATTCTAATGATACATTTGATAAATTTTTATCGACGAAATCAATTAATTTTGAATAATTATCAAGTATTGATTTAACAGTACATTCTTTTAAAACTGAATTTATAATAGGTTCATTAATTAAGGTCAAAATTTCAATTAAATTAGTTGAAGTTAGTTTAGTTTCAACGTATGTTTGAGGTAATGCACTAGTTAAAGAATCTGGTAACATTTCAATAGGATGTTCAGAATGGTTTGAGGCAATAATAGCCGACTCTGGATGAGGTTGATGAGTATGTTGATGCTGTTGTTGAGACGTTATTGAGTTTGAATCACTATTATTGCTCGTACTATTGGCAGTACTTGTAGTCACAGTACTGGAAGGTCTATTAACAGGTCTATTTTCAAGACTAGTTTCATAATTTGAATTGAATTTCTTGTTAGCATCGATTAATTTGTTTTTTTCACTTAAACTATTAATACTGTCTAACGTCTTTTGATGTAAGTTTTTGGGGCCCGATTTCTTACGTTCTCTAAGCTGGGTACATTTTAGACCATTAGCTAAACAATGATGACAAGGTCTTTGAACTTCACATTTGACTTTTCTAATAGCACAAGCATCACAAGCTCGTACCGTACTTTTCCTTTTCTTTTTGGGTTGTTCATTATCATCAGCCTTGATTTTAATGGAATCTACTGATTCTTGGCTTGTGTTTGTGTTGAGAAGTGGTCCACTAGGTGGTCGGGTTATATCTTGATCATATTGGGAAATATTATTCATATTAACATTCTATTACTTGTACCACACACCAAAAAAAGCCACTCAATTACAAGTTATAACAGCGGCTAATCTATTCTAAGGGTTTGTATCAGCCAAGTTTTCTAGTTTGTTTCTGTCACTGTCGTATCTTCCCAAGCAAATACCTGTCTTACGCCAGCAGTATTCAATAGTTTATACTATAGTTTGTCTAAAAGTTTATCCAAGAGCGATCTAGTTTATATGGGTTTATTCTTTGTGGTTATTGATTTCCTTAGTATTAGATGACCGTGAGAAAAGTTTTCGTTGGCGCTCTTCTCCCCTCCTTTTCTCAAGCCAGGCGAAAAGTGGGATGGTGCCGACGTGTGGTGAGCCGTACCGCGAGGAACAGTGAAGGAGGAACAGTTCTGGAGGGTCCGGGGAGTTTTTTCGCGAGACGTATCTCTGGCACTAAATACAAGGTTTTACGGGGTTCTATCTCTATCCCCTTGGGGTAATGTTTTCGACCCAAATTATTGCCGAAATATAAACTTTATAGCAGGCACGTATTCTGTAGTATTAGAGCTTTAAGAGTTGGACACCAATTTAAACTAGGGAAATGCCGATGGAAAGACGGCTCATTGGTGGTCGGCCCACCCTTCCCCAGGCGGACGAGTTGGGGCTGCAAAAAATATTGATTAGGAAAGTTACACAAAACGGATTCCAAAATGGGTTCACAAAATGGATTCAAAAAATGGATTCACTGTGTTTGTTCTATATTCTATGTTCTATATTCTATGTCCCATACTACGCTACTGTCACCATTATTTATAGAGCGAATTAAACTTCAATTGAATGCTAATCAAATCGTAAATTGTCTCACTCTTTATATCTAAGACTCTCTCTTGTTGTTTATCCATTGCAAATTTCAACATTTCATAATTACAACTACTTGCATCATTACTGGCTAGTTTCAATGCACCCTTTGCAACATTCAACGAAGGGTCATTATCGATCACATAAATATTCTTCTTGGTAACAGTGTGAAGTAGTTTTAAGAATCGTTTATTCTTGACTTGCAGCCCACTTATTATAATATTATCAACCTTCAAGTTCTTCAAAAGTTGCTTTGTTTGAAAACACAAAAATTCAAGTATCAAGTTATACCGTATTGCTAAAGAATTCTTGGTCTTATCAAATACTGAACCTAGTTCACTATTATTTTGTCCGTCTATAAAACATTCATTCATATTAAAATTGTTTAACGGACTTCGATTTCCAAATTTATCACCATAATAAAAATAGTGCTTAATTAGTTCGTTTATTGATTTATCGTTCTGTGTTTCTAAATCCAATGTCAATGTCTCTACGTATTCAAAATCTCCAACTTCAAATTCTTCAAATAATAATTCAAATAGTTTTCCCGTTGCTGGTTGACCAAATGAATAAACTTTTTGACCTTGAATTAACTCAAAGGGTCCCCATAATCCTTTAATTGGTTCATTATCCATTTCACTTTTGAATATAAAACATGTTGACGTTCCTGCAATCATGGATACTGAATTTGGAATGTCAGTAATGGTACTTACCCAACCACCATACGAATCTATACATCCATTACGAATCACTGCTTGATTATTATGACAATGTCCTACAATTTCACCTATAGAAGGTAATTTTATTGGTTGTATAGTGATTGATTCAGACTTACCAACTCTAATATTATCTTCAATGCCAAAAACTTTTAAATCAGTCCATCCTTTGATTGACCCGTCTATTGCAGTTCCCTCTGTATAATTAAAATCGGCCAATTTGAATTCGATCAACTCGTCGTATCCAACTTGAAAGAGGTAATTGAACCAATCATATAATTCAAAACAGTATAGTTCTTTATTACTATTATCAGACAACCATTTCAACTTTGGAATCCCCAACTCTGGGATGTACTCACTAATTTGACGCTTGATGAAATTATCAACTTTATTTAACTCTTGACACTGCTCAATAGCCCGAGTATCCATCCATAAGATGATATCTTGTTCATTATCGGCATTCAATCCACAATTGTATGGTTTCAAGTAGTATTTACCATCAATTTGAACTTTCTCCTTGACTACCATGGAACAAGTTGCTGTGAATGTAATTCCTTCGAATGATTCAGGAAGTACATCCATAATGGATTGGTAGATTTGCTTGGACGACTGAGTGATGTACCTATCATTGTGTTTTGTGGTGGCTATTTCACTGGTGGTGGTGAAACCTGACAGGCAAAAGGATCTAACTGACCCAGTACCGATATCAACACCAACATACATAGCTAAAGAAAAGTTTTTTCACGCTCTTTGCTACCATTACATTAACACTGCACTAAATAGGTTCATTTAATGTTAATAACTATGTTGTAACCCCAACAAAGTCTCATAATATGTAGAATGCTTGAACGATCCCATAGCTTAAATAGAAAAGATGGCCTACAAAAGGATTACACCAGAAATGAATATAAAATTCGCTATTACATAATCTAGACTAGCTAGCATAAAGAAGTATATTATAAAAAGTCCAAGAATCCGAATTACTTGAATAATTCACCAAACGATGGATCACTAAATTTATAGTACAGTTTTTTGGTCCATCTTCTAAAAGTTTTACCCCAAATAATCATAATTATGAATGAACCATTAATGACCACACTCAACATAAACATCAACCAAGTGACCACATCTAAACCGTTTCTGTCTAACCAAGGTTGGATGGCAAAAGTGAATCCCATACCAATCATATTTCTAATGAAAAGCATCAATACTAACCCTTCACTTGCCATACGATGATAAGAATCAATCGCATATGTTAAACAAATAGTACCACTTGAACTCATGGCAAAACCCAAGAATCCTTGACCTAGCACAACAGAAATTGCCCATGGAGCACCATTATATGTACCTAATCCATAAGCTATCAACCCTGCAGCATTTGTTACTAATGGTAAAACCATAGCATATAATCTAAATTCAGGTTCCATGACCCCATTATTACGTTTGGCTAATTTGATTGTAATCCAATCAACCAAATAACCAGTAAATAAACCTAATAATGACCCAACAAGAGGTCCAAGATTAGTTAACCCTGTGGCTGAAGCACTGAAATTGTAAGGAGGAGCAGAATAAAGTAAAGCTTGAGTAGTTGCTAATAATGATAACCACATCATTTGAGCACCATAAACTAACCCACCCCAAATAATAGCTGGAAACCCAAGCATGAAAAATGGTCTATAGAAAATACATAACCATGATCTTTGATCATTATAAGTTGTTTCATAAAGTCTCATTCTTTGGGCATAAGTTCTTAATGGGATTGAATGATCGATGGAATCATTATCACTATCACTGACTTCATTTCCTTTAATTTCGATTTCAACCCCATCTTTAGTATCTCTTGATTTGATTTGAGTTAAAATATCAGATTCCAAAATTAAGTCTTCTTCACTTCTTCTAAAAGTCGAATCTTCCATATAAAACAATTCGATGATTAAGAAAATACCAAAAGTTATAGCTTGCAACCAAGAACACCAACGCCATCCAATAGTATCAACGATATAACCAGATACAACAGGACCAATGTCACAACCAAAATAAAGAGCCAAAATAAAGTATGATAAATAACTGGCTCTTTCATGTTGGAAAAAAACGTCAGTAGTTGAAATTTCTACTAAAGAATCACAAGGGGCAGCAGCAAATCCAATAAGAATATTGACACCATATAAATGTTCTACTTTTGTTGCTGTAGCACCAAGAATACTACCAGCAATCATAATCACAGTACAAGATAAGTAAACAAATCTTCTTCCCAATTTCATGGCCGTTGGTTGTAAAAATAAACATCCTAATCCTAAAAATAAGAAACATAAGGCAGCACTGATATTTAATTGGGTATAAGTACAATCAAATTCTTCTACCCAAATATCCCAAACTGGACCTGACCAATTACTTGCAACTGCAAGCATGGTAGCCAACCAAAATAACAAAAAGAACTGTTTGAATTTTTTTTGCTTACTCCATCTTAAAGGATCATTTGGATCTTTTGATGGTGGTGGTCTCAAGATAATTTCACTCTTACCACTCTTCTTTACATTCAAATCCCCTTGTAAATCGATTAAATGAACCGTTCCGGGAACGATATCTTCTTCGTTATCAAACATATTGTACAATTTCCACGGTTTGGCTTCGTTACAAATTTAGCTACAAGCTGACTCTAAATATGGCTATATTCCTTTCTTTTTATACACCCATTCAACTTTTTATAACTCAACTACACTGCATAACTTATCAAAGGTTGTCGATAAGACTAATACGGTAAGTGGAGGCGGAAGCTGCACCTGGGCGGAATCTTGGATCTGGAGCGAAATTTGGAAGGAAATTCACTGCATACGAACTGACACCTTAAATGCCATCTAATTAGGGTTAGAAGCTGAATAGATAACGCTTAGAACCAAAACAGAAGTTGCAACCAAGTTATAGGTAGATAGAGTCTACTGAATTAAGACACTGATACCGGTTGGATTTGAAAGGTTAACTGAATTGTATTCTAGAAACAGAGAATAGAAGGGCCAGGGATTTTGGAACAATCAATAGCTTGATTCCCGGTCTTTTTAAGGTTTGGAGATTTCTTCGGTGGATTACTTCTCCTTTTGTATAGTACTCTGCTGTAAGTTGAGTTCATCATATAATGGGGAAAAGGATTGAGGTAACTTGGTAGATCGTAAGCTAAACTCTTGTGCTTTAGGAGACTTTGGAGCTTTGTAGCTTTGCCAATTCGGAATTCGTTTACCATATGGAATTACTTTTTTTCCATATTTTTTCTTTTTCCTCATCTCTTCAGAGATTCTTTAAGGAGTTTATAGTTGTTAGCTAAGCTTACACTAATATGAGCTGTATCTTTCTCTGCATATATGAAATACGGATTGAAGGGTAGTGTGATTGTCTGTATATTAAGCAGATTGACAAGAGAGATGATAGAGATTAAAGGGACTCTAGTTCCTATATTTGTAGATATAAAAGATAGTGGTATAAATGAATACGACTCCACTGACTTCGTTAAGATAATGACGTACGAGGGATTATTTGGGGGGCTTTCAATTTTGGTAATTGACCTACTGGATATTGTGACACCACGCCTTTTCGTTTGGGTTCGCTAGGTTCAGTGGTTGTCCAATCTCTACACAAACTTGAAGACAACTTGAGTAGCACGCTCTAAGTTCAACTACTTAGGATACTTATCTTGTTCTGCCCAATCTTCACTCTTTGTTTGTCTTGAAACAAATCCAATCCGTTGGATTCCTCCGATGGAACTTTTAACGATACGGCATTCAAGCGATTATGTAAAGACAAAGACCAAAACTAGACAGTCCGAACCTAAGTTGTGACAATAAAGATACAAAATATCTTCAGCATATTGATTCAACTAGTGCAACTCGTTCCCAGGAGGGTTGTCCTATTGCTTTTTGCCTTCTGTCGTTTCTGTAAACCTTTTCATTGGATACTCTTTTTATCAATGCTATGGGTTTCTCTATTGAGGTAATTTATCTCTTTTTCTAATCTTAGGCTCCTTAAAGCTATTGTTTCACTTAATTGTCGAACTGTGAATACTACAACTATTTTTTCACAGATTTTCAATGCCTTGGTTGAAGTTTAGAATTTTTTTTGATGTATTTAGTTTTGGTCCATCACCTGGTTAAATATTTTGTTTATAACGTGAAATTTGCAATTAGTCTCAATTTCATAAAAGGCAAAAAAAAATCCTTTAAAAGTAGTAGACTGATTATACGTTTCAGCCATGGAAAGTAAAAACGAAGTAAGATGAAAGGATTGAGTAGTTTAAGAGAGTATAAGGGAGCAAGATAACCTAAAAACATATATTTAAACACAAATACGACTAATAACCAATTGAAGCTTTTGAACCAGATTCACTTAACCAACCGTTAACAGTTGATTTAGACAAGACAGAATCAAAATCATCATTGACTTCAACAATACTGATATCTTTACCATTGAATACAACGGCAGCTTTCATGGTGGAATCATAAGGTCTTTCGAAAAAATCTTGAGAACCACCACCACCATTCTTAGAAGTTTGACCATTTTGACCTTGTTCGGAATGCAAATGAGAGATTAATTTATTTGAACCTGAGGATAAGATTTCGAATAAATCTAATTCCCCACAAGCTGGCCAACAACTACATTCAGCTTTACCATATTGTAAAGTTCTTGGAATTTTAGCATTTAAAGCCCAAATAGCTGGCATATCATAATTTATAGCAGTCTTAGAACCTGAAGCTTCTGGCATTTGGAATTCAAAAACAAAGATTTTTTCATCACCATCGAAACCTTGATAAGCTGGAATACCTGGTCTATAATAACCACATGAATCGTCATCACATTTTTCTGATGACATAATCATATATTCATTATTAGAATCAACCAAGACATCATCTAAAGCAACTGGAGATGAAGAACCACCAGAAGCATCAGAATTACAGTAAGAAATGGAGTTACCAAAAGCCATATCCCAGACACCTGAACCAGATCCACCATAATGATTGAAGAATATTAAATTATCAGCACTACCTGGAGTATAGTAAGCATATCTTGACCAATCACCATCAGCAGCTTCTTCATCTTCATCATCACTATCATCTCCAGAAGAAGAAGTAGAAGTAGCAGCAGGGCTTGAAGAAGAAGAAGTGGTTGGAGTTGAAGTACCAGTAGATGAAGTTTGAACAGCATTTGCAACTGGACTTTGAGTATTATCAACAGCACCTTCACCTTGAGTGGCAGTATTAGTTTGTTGAGAAGTTTGGGTGTTACCATTAGCATCTACGAAAACAGTTTCAGTGACTTCAACGACTTTAGTAGCTCTTTTATGTAAGTGATGTTTATGAACTAAGGTGGTTGCACAATCTTCAACTTGTTGTTCTCTCTTTTTCATTTCTCTCTTTTTCAAGTTTCTCTTTTTCATTTTGTTTGAAGAAGCTGGATAGTAAACCCCAAATTGTTTCAATTTCAAAGGACCTCTGAAATGTAAAGATAATTCTTCATTCAAAGGGGCTAAATTACCACTGAATTGCTTGGTGGTTGAGGAACATGAACCACTGTCAGACATATCGGTAATATCGTCATAACTACCAGAATATCCAACACCTTCATAGGTGACTTTACTGGTAGAACCACAGTAGTAGTTACCATCAGCATTCTTGTCACAGGCTGCGTTAACTAATGAACTAGCTAATAAATATAATAAAGATTGACTGAATTTCATTTTGTTGTTTACTTTTTTCTACTCAGTTATTTCTATTCGTTCAGTATTATTCTTTGAAATATTATCAACTATTTATATGAAAGGAATGACTTTAGTTAGATAATTGTAGACAAAAAGGATTGAATAGTCTTAAATATGTAATACTTTAAAGAATGAAAAGATATATCTATTTTTTTGGAATTCTAGGGATTGGAAGTTTATAAAAATTGTTTTGAAACACACAGCAAAAGAGAAAGAAAAAATCCCAAAAAAAAAAAAAATAAAAAAAGGCTGGGCTTGAACAAAATCCATTTTAGCAAGTACATAATGGTAAAGTAAAGAATTAAGCACCCATTGGGCCATGCAGTCTGGCACTACAAACCAAACATTATTGTCCATAAGAGTCAATAGGGTCAGCAGCGTTCAACAGTATTCTCAATAGCTATTCAAGCCAATAGTAATGCCAAAAGTGTTTCTTTTTGGCATTACTTTTAGTGTAGTCTATACCTCGTCCCCCGGCAATAGTATGGGTGTACCGCTCTCTGCAATTGTGTGCCTTTATGTGCTACTGCGATTTCTCGAAATGCATTGATGGTATGCAGGACAGGGCATTGTCTGAATTCCCATTTGTTTTGAATACGTTTGGGTGCCTTCCTAATTAGGAGTAAATCTCAACTGATTGGGAAACTCCCATGCTGCTATGGAATTCATAGATAACAGCGTAGAGGTAAGGAGAAAACATGTTCGAGATAGATTTGTCTAGATGGTCTAACAAATGATGGTTGAGGATGGACGTTGAATGGGTTGTGTTTCGTTTAACGGTCCTTTGATCCCAAGTACTCGTCAAAGGTTGTATCGTCAATCTCAGGGGTGTTTTTAAAACATTAAGTTTCGAGACATCGTCAATTTTACTGTCTTTTTTTTCGTGTTTATTTCGCCTAGTAGAGTTAATATTAAGAGCCTTTTTACCTAAGGCAGTGTTGGTACCAATTTACTACCAAGTTACTACTAACCACTTCCTTAGTCATTGCCTAGTTACTGCCGTCTCCTACCTACCTAGCTACCTAGCCACTCTGAAAATCTAGACTTTTCTAGTATGCAGCCCCCCACTCGATATGTGGTTTTGCATGCCTGTATGGTCGATACACAGGCTACTTCAACGGTTTTTTCTAAGGTCTATACCGATCCTACTTTCTTTTTCCTTGATCTTACTGGGTTCCATATACTCTCCCCTACATAAGCTTGCATCGAGATCTCATCGGCGATCCTCTTTTTCTTGCTTTATGGCGGTTTCCGTTTTGTATTGAAACTGCTTACAATAATCCAATAATCTGTTGAAATACATTCAAAATCACTTGGTTGAAATACGCAAAATTCTTAGCTGGTAAGAAATCTCCAGCCATGTCAGAACACTGTTATCTCATTATTTTTTGGCACCCTTTTGTTGGTCGAGTTTTTATTTTTCTTTGCTGGTAGTTCTGGTTGATCCTATTGATCCATATGCTGTCACCAGTGTTGATATCCTCTCCATATCACTTCATCGCTTCTATTATCCTTGTCGTATCTTTAACATCGTTTTTCTTATACAGTAAGACTTTCTTTTTTTTTTGCAATTTTTTTTTCCGATCTGGAATCGATGAGTTAAAAAGTCAAGCATTTTAGTGGTTATACTTTTGAACTACCAAACTTGTATGATTAGACCTGGAATATGAAATGGAACTTGAAAAAAAAACTGAAATTACCATGACTTCAAGGAATCAAAACACTTGAAAAAGAAATCAGTGAGCTTCATTACCGTTTCTAGATTTAAGGTCGACCAGGTTAGCTGGTACTAAAATCTGGTTTTAATACCAGCTGAACCTCTATCACAAGCCTTATGATTTGGATCTTGAGCACCACCCCCATTCCAGATGAATGATTGATTCTACACAGATCAATAGCTTCGTTATCCCAATGTTTGATAACGCTAAGCTTTTAGATGATCTAGATTTATGCTTTTTGCAGTCCTGGGGTTGGGAGGTTTTTTGCAACGCATATTTCCTTGATGCAAAGGAATTGAGCAAGTAACATGGGTAAGATGCATAAGATGCACCCGTTGTCAAGTGGGCTTGAATGCCTTTAGACTCGGTTGCAACAAAACCGTTACACAAATTACTTAAAACATATAGCAAAAACAAAATCTTCCGATGCCGGGAGTCGAACCCGGGTTTGCTGTGTGAAAGACAACCGTGCTAGCCGTTACACTACATCGGATTTTGTAGGAATTTTTGGACAGTTTTATCATCTACGCTACAGGCAAAGTCTTTCTCCTTTGGCTGGTTTCAAGTCTTTTAACTGACAGGGTAAGCAAAAGAAAGAAGGAGAAGGAGAAGGAGAAGGAGAAGGAGAAGGAGAAGGAGAAGGAGAAGGAGAAGGAGAAGGAGAAGGAGAAGGAGAAGTCAAAGACACCGAACAGGATACACTTGAGTATCTTGCTAAAATTTGATGAACTTGGTCGATTGCTTTGATATCTTTTCTAATACATCAAGCATATTACCAAAGTGCACTACTCTTGATTGTTCATCTCAAAATTATTTTTCTTATTAATAGAGTATCTTCAATAAGAACGTAGAATAGGATGAAGGAGCTCAAACGACCTGGAAAGAAGTTCATTGAAACAGCAGCAAACTGCTCCAAGGAAGGTATGATGTATGGGAAATGTGTCTTTGAAAATTATGCTACCATTTCCAAAGACCAATGTTTAAAAGAATTCCAACTCTTCAAAACTTGTGTTCAAAAGAATTCGAAAAGAAAATGGTGATTCCTGATCCGCTTCATCGTCTAGCTTTCCAGCGTTTGTATATAATTGTAATATAGATTGATTTATCATTTGTTCTACTTGTCTCTGTATTACTATCTTACCCTACTTTGGTCGTTCTTAAGCATGGGTGTACCGATATATGATTTCCTCGGTGTCCATCATTCATCCCTCAAATTTCTCCACAGAAATCATCGAAAATTAACCGCTTTCACAAACAAAACAACCTAGAACAATACAACCCAGAAGAGTCAGGTCAATATGGTTAGTATATCGAGACTTGGATATAGCAAGGAAGACATTCGAAACTTGATTTTGATATTGCAAGAGTTTGTTATCACCTTCAAAGATAATAAGGTCAAAATCAATTATCAAAGTAGACCAGTGATTCTTTTCTTGGGAACATTGATTTCTACTTTTGGATTAGGGATATTAGTATCATTACGATCATTAATTCATCAATACAATGAGTACCAGTTGAACAAGAGATTGAATAGACCTAGCTTGATCAGGCAATCATCAACGATTTTAAAAAACGGATCAAGAGAAATCTTTATACCTAAAAATAATAATGCAACTACTAGAATTATTATTCCAAAACCTAACTTGGATAGATATGCCGCTGATAAATACTTGTATAAGAATTATTATATTGAACAAAAATTAAACTTACAAAACAAAGTTGTGAATTCCAAATTTTTAAACCAATTAATTATTATTTGGAGAATTTTAATTCCAAAATTCTATAGTAAGAATTCATATTTATTATTTTGCCAATGCTTTTTCTTGATTTTAAGAACTTGGTTAAGTTTATTGATTGCTAAATTAGATGGTCAAATTGTTAAAAATTTAATTAGTGGTAACGGTAGAAAATTCATTAGAGATTTGATTTATTGGATCTTAATTGCTTTTCCAGCAAGTTATACTAATGCTGCCATCAAATACTTAACCAATAGGTTGAGTTTAAGTTTTAGAACAAATTTAATAAGATATATTCATGATTTATATTTAGATAAAATTATGGCTTATTATAAAATCAATTTTATCGATATTCAAAATATAGATCAGTTTATTACTAATGATGTTGCTAAATTTTGTGATTCAATTTGTGGATTATTCTCAAGTATGGGTAAACCAATGATTGATTTGATTTTCTTTTCTATTTATTTAAGAGATAATTTAGGTACTGGTGCAATCATTGGGATTTTCACAAACTATTTTATAACTGCTTGGTTATTAAAGAAAAATACTCCACAATTTGGGAAATTATCATCAAAAGAATCTTACTTGGAAGGTCAATATTATAATGAACATTTAAATTTAATCACAAATAGTGAAGAAATTGGATTTTATAAAGGTTCTATAATTGAAAAATCAAAATTAAACGAAACTTTTGATAGTTTAATGAGTCACATTAATAAGACTATTAATATATCATTTGGTTATTCAATTTTAGAAGACTATATTTTAAAATATACTTGGTCTGCTTGGGGATATATATTTGCAGGGTTACCTGTATTTTTGGATGATTTATTTCCAAAGCAACATTCATCTGAGGTTAAAGCTGAGGATATCAGTAAGATGGAAAGGCAAAATATGAGACAATTTGTGATTAACAAACGTTTAATGTTGTCTTTAGCAGATGCAGGTTCAAGATTAATGTATTCAATTAAAGATGTAGCAGAATTAACTGGTTATACTGATCGTGTATTTCAATTGTTAACTAACTTGCATCAAGCCCACTCCCCAAGATTTGACTATGGGTCTAAATTAGGCTATCAAGATATTCATGGTACTATCCAAAAAAACTATTCAAAAGGTATTAGATTTGAAAATATTCCAATTATTATTCCATCAAAAGAAGGTAGCGAGTCCAATAAATTAGTTGAAAAATTAAACTTCCAAATTAATGAAGGAAATAATTTATTAATCTTAGGTAGTAATGGATGTGGTAAGACTTCAATTTCAAGAATATTAGCTGAATTATGGCCAATTTATTCTGGATTATTAAGTAAACCAAATGATGATGACTTATTTTATTTACCCCAGAAAACCTATTTCACTAATGGAAACTTAAGAGATCAAATCATTTATCCATACAGTTATAGTGATATGATTGAACAGGGATATAACGATGATCATTTATATCATATTTTAAGAGAAGTTAAATTAGATTATATTTTGAAAAGAGAAGGAAACTTCAATGTTAAAAAGGATTGGAAAGACGTCTTCAGTGGTGGTGAAAAGCAAAGAATGAGTATTGCCCGTATATTATTTAAAAATCCTAGATTCGTTGTATTAGATGAAAGTACTAATGCTGTTTCAACTGATGTTGAAGATTACTTATTTGAATTATTACAAAGAAAGAAGATCACATTTATAACCTTAAGTCATAGACCATTATTGATGAAATATCATGATTTTGTATTGGAAATTAAAGACGACGATACTTGGGAATTCCAAGATCTAACTAGTGAAGAAAACTTGAAGAGTCTTGATAACGAAATTAAAGATATCGAAGAAAAATTAAGTAAAGTTGATGAATGGGAAAAGAGATTGGATGATATCGAATTATACCTTGATGGGAAATTAGATTTAGAATAGCTTCATTTATATAGTTTGTTATCTGAGTATATATTTATTTTTAACTTGGCTCTATCCTCTTAGTCTTGGAGTGTCTTTATCAAAATCAATAAACTGAACGCGTTTCAGCAAACTGAGAGAAGGCGAATCATCAGAAAATTTTTTACTATATTCAATCCCCTTTTTAACCGTTTGAACCATTAAAGGCAAAGAGAACTGTAACAGTGTAGCATGAGTGAACCAATCAGAAAAGCAGGAGACATCAGAAAGGCACCAACACCTCAGAACACACCATCTTCCGTGGCCAATTCATATTTGAAGCAAATTCCCAACATTTCAACCATCAGTGAGGAAGACCCAAAATTATCTAAAGAATTAGCTAATAATCCAGCATTGTTATCTATGATTCAAGGTAAGTTAGGTACCTTGATTGGACAACAGAGCGGATATATTGATTCCTTACCAAAGGTCGTCAAACAAAGAGTATATGGGTTAAAATCAATTCAATCTAAGCAAATGAAATTAGAAGCTGAATTTCAAAAAGAGTTATTAGAATTAGAAAAGAAATTCTTTAAGAAATATGAACCATTGTATGAAAGAAGAAACAAAATAATTAATGGTGCTGAAGAACCAAGTGTCGAAGAAATCGATGAAGGTGAAGCTTTAAACGAGGATGATGAAGAAGAGGAAGATTCTAATAATAAGATTGAAGAAGAAAAGGAAGATGAAGAAGAGGAAGAAGAAGATGCCAAAGATATTAAAGGTATTCCAAACTTCTGGTTAACTGCTTTAGAAAACTTAACCCCGATTTCCGAAACTATAACTGAAAGAGATAGTGAAGTTTTAGAAAATTTAACTAATATTAAGATGGAATATTTATCAACTCCGGGATTCAAATTAATATTTGAATTCGGTAATAATCCATTTTTTGATAATAAACAATTGACCAAGACATATCATTATCAAGCTGAATTAGGATACTCTGGAGATTTTGTTTATGATCATGCTGAAGGATGTATAATTGAATGGAAATCCAAAGAAGAAAATGTTACTATCAATATTGAAAGAAGAAAACAAAGAAATAAGACCACCAAACAAACCAGAACCATTGAAAAATTAACTCCAACCGAATCATTTTTTAATTTCTTTGATCCTCCAAAACCACCAAAGATTGATGAAGAGGAAGAAGAAGAAGATAAAGACGAGGATGAAGAAAATGAGGATAATGAGGACGAAGAAGACGATGAAGAAAACGATTTAGCTGAAAGATTAGAGTTGGACTATCAATTGGGAGAAGAAATCAAAGATCGTTTGATTCCAAGGGCTATTGATTGGTTTACTGGTGATGCTGTTGGATTCGGATACCCAGAAGATTTCGAAGAAGAATTCACTGATGAGGAGGAAGAAGAAGAAGACGATGACGATGAAGATGATGATATTGATGAAACTGAAAAAAAGGAAGCCCCTGAATGTAACCAGCAATAATTTTATTTTCTTCTACCCACATTTAATATATCTTTTCTGATCATCTATAACCTCTCCATTTATTTTGGCGAATACCAAACTTTACACTTTCCTTCTCATACAATTTAGGACCCTTTGTAGGACATATTGAAATAGATGAGTATAACACAGAAAAATGCAAGGCTGTACAAACAGACTTTAGACTTTTTATAAACTTTTACTTCAGCAATCCCAAACAATAATGACAGAGTAAGAATAACCTTCAAATTAGCCTTAAAGAACACTACTCTAAACAAACTTAGAATGAAGAAAAAAGTTTAATCCAAAGATCCCAGGGATGAGTTTTTCATTAAACCATGTCAAATCTGTACCGAGCACTTGAAATCAGTATTAAGGACAGTCGGGAACCATCGGGACTTTAAGCTTTCCTTCTATCTTGATGTCGTTAGGGGTGTTATTTTTTGGTCTCCAAGTGTTTTTGGATTTTTGCAACATCCCTTCCACCGTTGATTAGAGTTGTAAATATCCACCAGTGGTTGCCTCGATACTTCTCGAGATATATGGAGATATGTACTCCAAGTTTCTATAAATATCTACACCCCATGGCCACATCTGTTTCTACACCGGCTTCCACATCGGCTTCTACATCGAACTGATTGAAATGATCGACCTTCGACGTCAGACTCAACTATGCTTGCAAGAGTGTCAGAAGCAATCCTCGGGACTCCAGATAAGGTTTTGTGTACAGATGCAAAAAGAAAATAAATGCCATAGGGTCAATGGTCGTGCATAAGGAATGTCAGAGATTGATGGAAGTATGTAAGATGAACGCAATTGGCATTACCTAACAACAATGAACGAGATCAATATGACAATAACCCAGGGTTGATCATCCGGAGGTTTTTTGCTTTCCTGCTTTCCTGCTTGTGTGTGTGTTTCATGTTTATTGCAATTTGATAGGAATGCTTTAAGCTATGGATAATCGCATCTTGCATATGAGCCTTAATAGAAGGGAGCTTTAGCAAGATAAATATAGCAAGACAACAGACTTTGCCCTTGCCATCAACATTCCTCTATCTGTCACATATCCAGGGTGTACGCTACCACCACGTACATGGCATTCTACCGTCCCACCGTCCTGCCTTCTGCCTCTACAGCCTTGCATCCTCAGTGAAAAATCAGGAGATATTTCACATGCCAAAATATCACACGTGATCTGCGGTGTGTGCAAAATTTTTTTTTAGATTTTTCAAATTATAAATAAGGGATTGTTTCCTTAAATTCTAAAAATTACTTATCACTTGTTTTAGATTATACTTATATCAATAGCTATATTGATATACTTAGTAGAATAAAATATACATTCACCTAATTTATTCAGATATAACTCGTTTGTATTAGCAGGTAGACCCGTTGACAAGATACATTTATACATTTAAAGACTATATACTTTATCGGTGCCCCATATAAAACTTATACCATGGTTGCTTCAAACAAATATACTTCAGCTTCAATTAACCATATCTATTCTTATCCAATAGTTTCATCCACCATCAGTTATTTGTTGACCTATCAACTTGTCAACTATGTGTATTCTCAAGGATTAACTTTGGTCAATTCTGTTATTGACTTGGTCTCCAAATACCCAATTATTTTAAACACCTTGAAATCCTTAGATGACTTTTTTAATACCTACATTTTAAATAACTTTGATTATTTGGTAGGTTTACCATTTGCCGTTTTAGCAAAAATCCAATCGGTTTATGGTACAAACTTTGATAAATTAAACAAATTTTACTTATCTCAATTAAATACTTACTTAGGTGAATCAAAAGATTTAAAATTAGCTGGTTCAAAAATTCACCAATTTTTCCAAATTTCAAATGATGGTTTAATCAAATCTAAAAATTTGGTTATTAAAAACTCAAATGACTTATCAAATTACTTGATTGAGTTGTACAGTATTGAATTTAATAAAGTTGAACCATCAATCTTAAAAAGAGGTATTGTTAGTTTAAATGTTTTAAAGTCAATTGTTGTTGATTTGAATAACAACTTTGTAACTCCAATTAAAAACCAAACAACTGACTACGTTCAAGATGTTGCTACTCAAACTAAAAATAAAGCTGATTTATACGTTAAACAATTTAACTTTATTCCAAAAGAAAACGTTGAAAATGTTGCTCCAGCTGTAAGTGCTAGTGCTTAAATTTCTTTTTTGCCTTTTTTGCAGATAATTTATTAACTATGACTTTCCTTTGTTATTTATTGCGTTCTAGTACCGTATTAAAAGTCATAAAAATTCCTGGATGTGTAAGACAATAATATAGTATTTGATTGCAAATATTGGGTTGGATTCTTGAGCCTTGTGAATTCTTGAAAAGAGAGAAAAGAAAAAAAGTTATTAATGTAATATAATCTTTTATCAATACACTGGGTGTTAAGATAAAATATTAAGCTTACCATTTGTGGTTGTTAGATTTTTTTAATTGTTTTTGGTACTTCTGGTAATGTACTTTTATAGAAAGTCCATTTAATATATGTTTCCCCTTATCCTTTCCCTTATCTTCTCCCTTATCTTTTCCCTTTCCATCCTATAGTTTCCAGAAGTTTTATAGCTCCTTTCCAAGTTTCCCAAAGGATCCAAGGCTCCCGAGACTGCTAAGGCATCCCTTATACTTTCTCTTCTCCTTCACGTAAGTTTTCTTATCTAATATCGTGTCCGGCTAAAAATTAGTTACACCACAAGTCCCTCTTGTATCTCTTGGGGTCAGTAGGCAAAGATAACCCACAAAAGAGACCAAGGGAACGAAAGTCTAATTGGAAGGTTTAGTAGCTCTAAAGTTTAATAACGTTTACAAAATTCCCCCAGTTTATTAAAGTTCATAAAGATCGCTGAAGGCTAATCCTGCATTAGCAATCACCAGCTGTAAATGGGTCGAAAGGTGCTAGAACGTAGTTCCAGAGATTAGAATACTTAGAAATCCTTTACATGACAATAGAGCTCTTTTCCATAAGGTCTGGAACCAATTCATTTATTGAACTTTTTTAAATAATCAATACCTCCAACACATTGAGGAATGGTTAACTGATCAGGTAATTTCTTATTGATTTCAATGGCAACATTTACCGTATTCAAGCTATGATCATGCTCTAATAAAACTCCTTGAACTTTTCTAACTTTATAATCATCGATTTCTTTGTAAATGTCTTTATCAGTTTTTAAATTTTCAGCTAGCTTCCAATCTGACGAATCAAAATTCCATAGAACATTTTGCATCCCAAACTGTCTAATTATAGAACGAACTCTATTATCTAACCCTCCGTATGGCGGTCTAAACCATTTTGGGAGATGGTTTCCTGTAGCATTCATTGCCCAAATCCCCCATTCTATCTGAGCAATGATTTCTTCATTGGTTAATGACGGTAAGAACTTATGGGACCATGAATGAGACCCCATAATATGTCCCTTTTGGAGAGTATCTTTATAAATTTGAGGATATTTGACAATATTAACACCCAAGGTGAAAAAAGTAGCCTTGGTATTTATATTTGCAACTAGTTTTGATGTGGCAGGAGTTGGACCATCATCAAAAGTTTGACTTAATTTGGGACAAGTAAATACATCATCAAATGAAACACAATTAGAACAATCAAACGAACAGCTTAACGGGCTTAGAGCACCACAATCGCCCTGGATATGTTGAACACCAGGCTCAATTTTGGAAAAATCAATGAAGTCTAATGGAATATAAGGAGGATCAAGGCCTGGCCATTGCTTTAACCCAGTGAAATCGGTCAACCATTGAGGAAATAGTAAAGTATCTTGTGTTTTGAATTTGGACGTTAGTCCCGTTGGTAACGTAAGTGGAATGTTGATGGCTATGATAAGTGGAATACATATCATGATGATCACCTTCAATCTACTAGGGAACGACATGATTGTTAGTACCCTTTCAATGCTGGCGATTTTGTGGATGTAGGGTGCAAAAGCCTTTTGTCTGCGAGATTAGTGTGGAGAGGAGCTTTACTCCATTTATGAGAGGCCCATTGTTCACCACGTCAAATATAAGACAGGCACGTAAGGCAAGTTTATGTTCGTAATTGGTTCATAAGTATACTGGAAAAGCTTATGGCATATGCCTGTTTCTCGCTGAAAGAAGGTTATATTTATGTCAGCTGTGAAGCAATTCTGACTTCTATATTGTGTTCTCTGGAAATACTAAGCAAAACTGGATTATCAGATCAAGAGACTTGTGGATATTGTTAGGCCCCAAGTTTTGTTGGAAACCGGCTTGGGGGCATTGAAAGACAGTTTACGGTAGATGCATAGAGATGTTCAATTTAGATTGGGATTGTTAACATTGTAATGCAAAAATATCTCATTCAAGAGTAGACTTATTTAGAATCTATATCTAACATCCAAGTCTAAGACTTATTTATCTTGAATGAAAGAAACCAAGATTGAATACTTTGAAGCAAATATTAACTGATATCATGGAATCCAGAGAAATTTCACTCAGTTATATTCCGTTTATTAGTACAATGTGTATCAAGACTTTCGCCTACAGTATTCTTCTATGGTTTTTTCTTTTTCTTTTTTATTAGACCTGATAAATTATTGACCTTGATTTCATTGCCTGGTTTCACTGCCTGATGATTGTATTGGCCCTTAATCGATAAGAACTTGAAGTCTTTTTTATAAAGGCTGATAAAAAATGGTAATTTCAAATTGACTAATAATTTAATATCATCAAGATTATTGAAATCTTCACATTTGATTAATTTGATTAATTTTTTATACTGCCTATTAGTCAATTCAATCGAATCTAAGGAATCATTACCATTAGGACAATTTAACCATTTCAGTTCACATCCAATTATACCCACAACATTACCTAATCTGAATTCTTGTCTAAATCCCAATTCTTCGTAGAATTCTAATAAGTTTAGCTTGTATCTATTTTCAATAATCAAGAATTCTAAGAAACGAGTCTTTGGGTCATCAGGAAAGTTGGGGATATTATAGACTGCTAATTCATCATCACCGAAAATAGAACCAATTGTCCAATTTGGTAGCAAGTATTTCGGTTTAGCGTCTAATGATCCGGGTATTAACAATCGTTTAGTCGGTATATCTAGATTATCAATCACTTTAACCCACCATTTCAACAACTCATCTCCATTGATAAGATGTTTAAATTGATTCTTTTCACTATTTGGGAAAAAATATTGATTTGATGATTTAGTGAATAATGAAATTTTTGTTTTGATCTCATCGGGCAACTCAATGACTTTGAAGTTAGCCTGTGGTTTGTTGATCAATTTATTGATTCTTTTAATAGTTGACGTTGGGGAGTTTTTAATTCTAAAACTAATCGATTTCTTATTATTTTCAATCAAATACGTCAATATTTTGGTAATTAGCTTATTTATGTTTAATTTTATGTCCACCAATCCTGTGGTGTCGATCTTACTAACGAATAAATACTGAATGGTCGATTTTGCAATGGATATGTACTTATAAATCTCAATTCCAAATAATATCACTCTGGTCTTAACATCAATCAACATGAAAAAGTATTTAATTTTGATATTCGTAATAGGTTTTTCAAAAGTTGAATGTTTCACATGATTCTTGATTATGGGATTACACTCCTTGGGCTCACTGGTGATATAGAGCAATTGGAATTCATGGTTTAGCGGTAGTATGGTTGATATATCCTCCACTAGCATCGCGTTTCAATAGTGTTCAAGTTTCGCTTCAGTTGGGTTTTTTTCGTGAACTGAAAATGGCCAAATTTCCATAGTGGTAGAGATGAAGCCCGAACAGGGGACAACAGAGAGAGCTTTGGTACTAAGATGGTAGTGGTATATTGCTCTGATAGTAAAGGCGTTTCTCCAGCAAGTCAGACTTTGGTTCATGCAATTCGACTGACCAATTGAAGTGTAGCTTTTGTTGTTCACATTGTTGTCTTTTTTCAGTTCTTCACACTCTTCAAATTCTTCACTTTCCTTCGCTTTCTAACGTGTTTCTTCACTTTCTAACGTGTTTCTGTCCACCTTCCTACACTTCCACTCCTAAGCACTTCGCATGATTTTTCATGTTGCATATCGTCCTTCCTAACTTACATTTGTGGACTGTAGCCGGTTCCTCAATGGGCCATTGTTCAGGTTTTTTTGCAGCTATACTGATTATATAAGCCAAAGACAACTTATTGGAAGTAAAACTAGTAAGAGCAGGTAGAGACCAACAAATCAGAAAATACGTCACAATTATTATACAATATTATTCTTGGGAGTGTTCTGCTACCAAATTAGGGAACCCCCAACAAGAATAACCTGAGGATTTAGCCACATAACAAAGACCTTCGGTTTCAATACCATCATAACCTTCTAATCTCCCCCAAGTAGTACCAATGACATAATTAGGAGGAAATTGGATACCCTGATGATAAATGATAGATTTGGCGAAAAGGATTGCACCTCCAACAGAATCCAATTCAAACGAATAATCCAACTGTTTAGTGACTTCTTTATCTTTATTATCTTTTAAAAAGTTATCAAAATGGGTCATTTTATCTGAAACATCTCTAGGAACATAATTCCATTCATCCCATTTATTTTCATCCATTTTCTTGTACTGTTCTTCATTTGGAACAGTTCTCTCCCCTTTCCAAGAATTTTTATCGTAGTCAGGATTACCACCTCTTGTAATTCTTGGTACAATGATATCTTTTTTAGAATTAATAAATCTTAATAACATATCATCATGATTTATTTTAACAATATCGGCATCGATGAAAAAGGTGAATTTTTCAAAATTCAAGGCATTATTTAATACAAAATTTCTTGATTTTGCAATATTTCTTCTTCTTAATCTTTGAATACTATCATCATGTCTATTATTTCTATCAATTGCTTTAAAACTTTCTTCAATAAATGGAGCACTCAATAATGTTATTTTATTAATATAATGGGCATAATTCTTTTTGGATAATGCTTCAAAATATGTTTGAAAATATGATACAACATTATCAAATTCTTTTTCATCACCAATCAAAAATCCAATTGAAAGTTGATTCACATCAAATTTCAAAGTTTGGATCGTTTTAAACAAGTCATCGATGGTCTTATCTCTACCATAGCTTCCTCCAGTACCAATAGTCGACAATACCAACACCGTATCTTTGTCATTTGAATATGGTGACACGTTATTAGTGAACTCAATTTTGGTGTAGGCCCCAGTTAAGTCTTTTCTCGTAAATGGTGGTCTTATGTAATTCATGGTACCAGAACTGTTGAAGTGGAAAACAGTAAAGACCAATAACACTGACAACACAGTGACAAACACAAGCGACCCCCTTTTGATCATCATCTCGTTAACTGCCTTGAAGCTGTTTTATCTTTGACTCTTCACTTGTTATTGTTAAAAACCCAAATCTCGAGTTGTTTCTATGTGTCTTTAACTATCGCGTGAGAGCTAATTATACCTACCCACGTTTCTGCCCTTTGAATGCGTCTATCAGAGACCAGTACTGCTACGATGCTTAGTGGACCTGGAGTTTTGAGTTAAACCAATCAGTTGAATTGAAACGAATGAAATAAACAACGACTGTTCAAAACGCCAGGAAGATCCTTCTGATTAAGGCGTACAACTATAGGAGCTGACACGACTTTATTATTGGTCTTGGTTACATAAGCAGGCATTATAATAAATGGAAGAGATTTTGAAGACGTTATATTATATATTTAACAAGAAAAATCTTCTATTGCCACGCCCCATACCAAGGATAACGGTGGAATAGATAACTATTTACACAAGTGTTATCAGTAAAATCAATTTAAACAACTTCATTAATGACTTTAGATGCTTCTTTATAAGTTTTTAATAAATTAATACATTTTTCTCTTTCAATTTGAATGTTTTCATCTTCAATCAATAAATCATCGAATAAACTTTCGTTATATAACTTAATGACCAATTGATTTTGAATATTATCTCTAATGTAATTAACCAATAAACACATAATTGATTTTGGAACTTGATCTTTAATAATTTCCCGAATTATACCAAAATATGATATGATTAATCTACGAATTAATTCACATTCCAATTGTTCCTTTTCATTTAATTCACTAAATGCTTCATCAATTTCAAATGATGATTCATTGTTGAAAATCGTAGTAGATGATGATGATGAATTCCCTGTATTTAAATTCAAAGTATTGTCAAATTGTAATGGTAAATTATCTTGACTATGAGGAAATTTAAATGGGGTTGGATTTAATTGAGCTTGAGTTGTCAAATATTGTTGATGAGTTATTGGATCTTTACCAAAGAAATAATTCAAGTAACTATCATTTTGAATACTATCAACTTTTGAATTTGGATGTGATACTGAATTATGACGATTTCCATGAGGATTAGGTGTTGGTACATCAGGTAAATCTTCATCAATTTCATTAATATCTTCTTCGTTAATTTCTTTAGATAATGGTGATGAATTTAACTTTTTACGTTCTTCAACTACTAAACTCATAGCTCTGGCAGCTCCAACAAAATTTGGATGATTGGTATTGATATAAGATCTATTTATTTCAATAATAGATTCAACATACTTAATAGTTGGTCCTAGTCTTTCCCTTAATAAGTCACTTACAACTTCAATTAACTTCATTTGTAATTTAGGATATCTATTAAGTTCAATACCATTTGAACAAATATTATGAACAATTTTCATTAATTCTTCATAAACTAACTCAACACATTTTTTACTTGGATCTTCCAATAATTTGATTTGGGGTTTAACTAATAAATCAAACGCCAATTCAGGTACAAATAAAGAAGGTCTTGAACCAGTACTATTTCTAATGGCAGTTCTAATATCTTGCAATGACAAATTATGAGTTGGATTTATAATTGATAAATCATTACCAAATACTTCATTATAAATATGATATAATCTTGCACCACCACATAATTCTTTAGTTGAAATTTCATTAATATTTGTACCCTCAATTGAATTTATAAAGTTTTGAGCAAATTTCGTCATTAAATTTAAAATTATAATTGATTTGTCTTCAATTATTTGAGTATTACCACCATAACTAATTAATTCATGTTCAGTTTGTCCAATTAATGAATTTAATTTTGCTTTTATATCAGGTAATTTATCTCTAATATGATTCATTAAAGTTTTATTTAATTTTAATGACAAATATTTAGTACCACATTTATTAGCTATAGTTTTATAAGCTGGATGATTTTTAAAAAATTGTTCTTCATTAAATAATGAATCTTGTAAAGATTTATTAATTGAAATATCGTATTGAGATCTATTGACAATACCAACAAACCCTAATTTTAATGGATAAACATTACCTTTTAAAATATCCAATGCATTAGTACCTTCATCCATTAAATCCAATTTAGATAAAATCCCCACTGTTCTTTTACCAGTTGGATCAACTTGTCTAGCTAATTTTAAACTTTCACTATTAACTAAATCAACGTTGGCAGGGGAAACCGCCAATATTATACAATTAGGTTTGGAAATATAATCTAATATTAAAGATCTGGTTTGTTTTTCAATATCAAGTGGTTGATCACCAATTGCGATTTTAGTTAAACCTGGTAAATCAACTAAAGTTAAATTTAATACTTTAGTTGAAAAGATTTTTAAATTAATTGGTTTTTGATTAATTCCCTTATTAGTACCTGCTAATCTATTGGTTTCAATTTCAATTTCTCTTCTAATTTCTTTGAAATTATAAAATCTTTTATTTGGTATATGCAAAAATTCTCCATATTCAATGTCAGTTGCTTCATCATTTGATGATCCATTAGTCAATTTTCTTAAATGATCTTCTAAATTGATAGAATGTTCATCACTACTTTCTTCACTGGTGGTTGAATACCCAATCACATCATCTTGCTTGATGTTTATTAATTGCAATACCAACGGTCTTCTAGTCACAATACCTGTGCCTCTTGGTAAAAAGTCTTTACCAACTATATTTTCCAAAACACTCAGTTTTCCACATGATTGTGATCCCACAACTGCTAAAATCGGTAAATCCAACTCACTGACTTGAGTGGTGGTAACAATATCTTGCAACTTGTTGACAACTGGAATCAAGTCTTTGAATGACATTTTTTCTGTTTCCCGGTGTTTTCTGGTGCCTCTGATTTGACTTGTTTACTTGTTCAATGAAGCGTCACTCACTCACACTGGCTTGTACTATTCCGCCAAATTTAAAGCGCTTGTCTTTGTTCTTTCGTCGTCTCGACTTGTATACTTCTTGACCACACTTGTCTGATTGATTAGCCCTATCCCTTTACCAACCAAGTTCAGCTCACCAACTAACTCTTGTGCAAATTAAAAACTTTGCTTAAATCTCCAATTAATTTGAGCAAAAAAACTCTTTTGTGCAAAGTTACACAAAAACATCCAAAAATCATCTAAACACGGTTGCCACGCGACCTCTCGACAAATTCGAAATTTTTCAAACTACCAAGTAATCCTTTACGTTGATACTTGGCTGCTTTATAGGTTAGGGATTCTAAGGTTAATCGAGTGAACGTGGGAACAGGAAACAGGTAGATAGACGTGAAAAAGGGAGATGAGGTTATATCAGTTTGTGCAATGGCTTCTAATTGTGGCAATTGGGAAGGTTATAGGTGAGAACCTTGATATTCCTGCCACTTGGGAGAATACTCATTATACTAGAACTATTGATTTAACTAAAAGTTACGTTAAAGAAACCGTTATAATTGAAGCTATCAATATTGGCGAAAAACCAAATGGAGATTATTATTTCCTTATTCCTGATGGATTATATAACTTCAATGTTCTGTTGATTTCAGTGGCATTGGAAGATCAACCAGTTATTCTTGAAGCTGAAGAAATTACAAATAAAATTTATAAACTAAAATTACCAATTCCAATTGGGAAGAATTCTAAAATCAACTTTAAAGTCAGATATATTTATATGGATACGTTATTACCATTACCTTCCGAAATCAATTTAGAAGATACTCAAAGTTTATTGATTAAGTTAAATAAATTTAATTATAATGCATATCCAACTAATGACTATCAATTAGTCTTCCAAGGTTTAACTAAGGGTCAAGAAATAGATATCATTAATGAAAATTATGAATATGATGAAATCAACTTGGATGTCCCAGTCCTTGAATCTAAAATTGAAGATAGATCTTTAAGGTATGGTCCTATTGATAATGTTAAGCCTTATTCAATCAAATCCATGGGGTTATTGTATGATCATAACAAGCCTTTGGCTAAGGTGGAAAATTTAGAAAGACTGATTTGGTTACCATCAAGTGATATCAATGAGTTTCAAATTGAAGAATATTATGAATTGACTAATAAAGGAGCCAGCTTGAAAACTGGATTTCTGAGATTAGATTGGTTAAAGGGTAAATATGAAACAATGAGAAATCATTGGGCTTATTCCCATTTAGAATTACCATTCAGTGAAGAAAATTCTTTTGATGATTATTATTTCACTGATAAAGTTGGAATGGTAACTACCCATAAAAAAATTAAAAATTTCCTTGTATTTGAGCCAAGATTCCCAGTTTTTGGAGGTTGGTTCTATAATTTTACTTTAGGTTGGAACCAACATTTTGATGAACATTTGAAAAAATTAGATGATGAAGTTTATATGTTAAAAATCCCATTAGTCAACTGTGGATTGGATTTAACTTATAATAATGTTAATTTGAATTTTTACTTACCTGAAAATTCCCAATTTTTAAACATAAGTTCCCCAATTAAATTCAATTCTATCGATACATCGAATGAAAAATCTTATTTAGATGTTTCTGATGGTCATAATAAAGTTTCAGTCAACTATTCTAATTTATTTGATGATTTGAATAAATTAGATATAATAATCATGTATAAGTTCACCAAAATCAACTACTGGTGGAAGGTGTTGAAAATTTCAAGTTTCATATTTGTTGGCTTGATAAGTTACTACTTATTGAACTTGATCAATTTAAAGATTGACTAAGCAGGTTTATACATACATATATACAAATATAAAGATAAATAAAAAAGAAGAAGAAGAAACTCATATATTCATTGTACATAGCTCTTTATAGACTCGACCTGCTCATCCGTCAATAAGTCTTGTTGGTCAACCTCAACGTTGTATAGACTACACACTATATATCTACCATTGAAATTGATTCCGTTCAAGTTCTCAACCGCTAGTTGGGCATTTTTCAACGTATTCAAGATTATAAAACACGAAGTATCCTTTATTCGAATCTGATGAATATCGTATTCGTTGAACAAAGAATATAACGATGTAGAAGACGTGTTATACGGTAGATTCTTGACGTACACTATGGGCAAATTCATTACAGTAGAAGAATTTTTCATAAATCATATCTGGTGCGTAAATAAGCTATATAGAAGAGCTAAGCTATACAGAACAGCTATATAGAAGAACTAACTAGGACTATACGGCAAGGGGGACTAATGGCAAAGTGGATTAAAAGTAGTTTGAGTCCTTGATATCCGTAATGTATTGTCGCTTGAAGTAAACTCTTTTAACGATCCAGCCTATCATCAATATCAAGCTAAATATGAATAAATAATTATAACTTCTAGTGGGTGGTTCTATAACTTGTTCAACGGGGTTTTCTAAATCGTGAACAATGATTGAAGTATCGTGTATAGGTAAAACATCGACTTTTGAAATGATATACTCATCAACAGGCTTATCATGGCCACCAGTCTTGGCAACATTCAACTTATCCAAGGTATCAAATCCTTCAACTAGTTGACCGAATACAACATGATGGCCATCCAACCAACCACAATTCTCAGCAGTAGTTATGAAAAATTGGCCACTATTAGTATTGGGTCCGGCATTAGCCATAGATAATCTCCCTCTTTTGTTATGTTTGACTATGAAATTTTCATCTTCAAATTGCTTGCCATAGATTGACTGGGGTCCAACTCCATTTGAAATTATACCACCTTGAATCATGAAATCTTTGATGATTCTATGGAAATTCATATCTTTATATCCATATCCGTATGTCAGATTTGAAAGCCCAACGAAATTTTGGACCGTCTTAGGCACTGTTATACCGAATAATCCTAATGTTAGATCGCCTACTTTCTCAGTCACATACTTGTTCCTATCCAAGTCTTGGGTTCTATGTGTGATTTCAAATACCACCTTATGGCTGATTGGTGGGTCATCCCTCAAGTTCTCGGCTTCCTTGTCCGTTATAGGCAAACCGATAACTTGAAAGATCAATGCTAACAAGATAAGAACGTTCATGATACCCGTGTCTTTCTGTCTAAAAATAAAGGGTTTTGATTTCGACTGTGTTCATTGTGAATTTTTCCAACTTCATAGGTCGTGCCGAGGCCAGGATCAGCTCTATAATTAGTCACGTGATTCAGGTGGTTCTAGATTGCAAATTTCAATTCTTAGAGGTTACGTTTCAGAGTAACAGACGAAGAAACCAATGTACATTAGACTGTAAGATCTTCATTTAACACACACATAACTCCCAACCAAACTTAAAACAAACTTGACTCCAATCTATGGTTGACTTCCCATTTTGGTTCAATTTCCAAACTTCTTCAGCTATTAACCATGCTTTCTTGATATTGTTGACAGGACATTTAGTCAAAACAAATTCAAACAAGTCATTCACTGCCCTTCTACTAATTTCATTACAGCAGATCATCGATACACTAATTAAGGGTAAACACATCACAACTACCATTTTCGTTTTCATCAAATACTCAATTAATTGATACGAGCTTGCAAAGACCCTTTGAATTTCAACTGATGATGGACTTATGTTCTTAACATACAATAGTAAATGGATTGTGCAAACATTTCTATATAACTCAAATAATTGCTCATGCAAAAACCTATCTTCTTCTGGTAAATTATCACTTATTAAGCTGCAATTCGCCAACTTAGCTTCTAATTTATCAATCATATGAAGAATACTATCGAACATTTCTAATTCAATTTGTAAAAAATGGTGGATATCATTATTATTCACTGCCACTTCATGACTTTGCTGCTCAATATTGACTTTGGCATTCAATATTTCTCCATAAATTAAAATCAATGGCTGTATTATCCCTTGTAATGTGTCGATTTCTGAATAAGCTGAAACATCATTAATTTCTCCAAAAATATTATAATATGTCTGAATTGGATAAAATGTCCCTCTTAAACAAGCCGAAGAGCTCATCAAATCATGATATTGGAAATTCGATACCAAAAACTTAACATCATCCGAATTATCATAATCATTATAAAACTTTTCAATACCTCCATAATCTTCTAGTAATTTATAACTGTTTTCAAACATTATTTTCCACTTTTTAGTATCACCTGAACAAATATAAATCCCCACTAATATTAATGTGAAATTTAGTAGAAAAAGGTAATCCTGTTTATCCATATGTAGTCTTTTTGAAAATTTCTTACTAATCGATTCAATTGCCTTGTTGATCAATAAATCAAATTGTTTATCCGTAGCTCCACTATGGAAAAGTCTACCCCACGCTGCTATTGCGTTGGATGGTCCGCTCTCTTCATACGACAAATTCACAAACGTCTTTAAAAAGTGGTTGGATGTAACGGGGGCTAGTGATAACTTGGTAGCCACTTCGTCCTTGAAAAACTTGAAAAAAAATACATCTTCCTCTTTAAGGAATAGATATACTTTAGATGACATGGGCGAAGGAACGAGAAATTGAGTCGGAAATGAGATCTCTTCAAGAATAGGGATATCAAACATAGAAGGCGATATCACCAACTGCGATTCACCTAGCTGGGCTTCTATAATCGTTTCTTTTTCATGTTCGGGGGTTATCTTCTTTTCTGGCTTACTGTATTTCTCCCATCTACATCGTTCATTCCTCTGTCGACAAGATAAGCATGGGGTTTCTCCGTCACATTTCTTCTTCCTCTTCCTGCAGCTGATACAGGCACGCTTGGACCTGAACCTTGTACCAACGATATTTTGAAGTCGTACTGGTTTCTGTTTGAAGTTGGACATTGATTAGTTTATCTTTGAAAAGTAGAAGGGAAGAAAAAATTGCTTATCTACGAGAAATCACGTGACACAAAGAAATCACTAGCAAATTGGGAAGTTCGTAAAGTCTTGGGGGAGCAGACAATATTGGCTTTAGGGTTGACAGGATGGCTCTTGGCGTTGTTTAATCAGTTTGGTGCTCCACGTCCATAACTCACTGCTTTTAAATGTGAACATTCCTCGATATATAAATTGTTTGAGACTTCTGGGGTATGGCTGTTCCTGAGTCAAGACAATAAAAGACTTTCTTCGACTTTTCACTACTCTTACCTGTGCAGTCTAACTCAGACCACTTAATAAGCATTTGGTCTCAACAGTGTACTAACAATACGAAAATTATAAATGGGGCTTTTAATGACCCCCTCCACGGTGAAGCGAAAGTATTGTAGTACGCAAACTGTGTTGTCTTTTCTTAAGTAGTAGGAAAGTCACCAAACATTTGATTAGATAAACTTCAACTGTTCTCTCAAGATGAAAATGTTAGTAATGATATCTTCCATTTTGGTTGGAACATGCTTCGTTGATACGCAAGTAAAAAGTATAAAAGGTCAACCGCTCCCTTTGTTTTTCTTGAAACAAACTTGAATACCAACAAAAAGAATCACAGTGTAATAAAAATGTCCGCTAGTAAGTTCGATAACTCCAAGCCAGGTCCAGTTACGATTTATGACTTTCCTTGCGGTCCTTATCCATCCAGAGTTCATATTGCCTTGCGTGAAAGAAATTACACCACTTAGTAGACGAATTCAAGCTTGTTGATATCGTCAAAGGTGAGCATAAAACTGAGGAATTTCATAAGTTAAACTATGCTGGCACTGTACCAGTACTTCAATTTGGTGATGGTGATACTATAGCTGAATGTACTGCAATCATTGAATATATTGATAACATTGATGGAAATCCAATTTTGACTGGCAAAACGGCATTCGAAAAGGGTAAGATTCAAACGTGGACCAAAAGAGTTGAAAACGAGTTTCTTGACCCAATTAGCATTTACTTTCATAACGGTACCCCTGGACTAGGTCCAACTGTTGAAAAATATCAAAACAAATAATGGGGTTTCCGTCAACGTGACAAAGGGTTGAGAGGTTTACGTTTTTTTAATTCGGTGCTACAAAATCAACCTTTTATCGCAGGTGAAAGTTTCACTATGGCAGACTGTGCAGCCATTGGGGCTATGATTTTTCTAGTTTTTACTAAACTTGAAGTTCCTGATGATTGCACTGCCCTAAAAGAGTGGTACGATAGAGTGAGAGAACGTCCTTCTGTTAAAGATCACTTCAAATTGTGGAACGATTTCATGGACAGTCGTGCTTGATTTTTCTCGATCCGTATATAGGGTAGTTTCAATATACATTTTTTTCATAGCCGATATCTCTCCGACCGAATCCTGACGTGTGGGAGCAAAATAAGAAACACCTGTCTTGTTACTTTCAGGTGGAACGTCGTTTGCAGCCATTAAAATATTGAAGCGAACTTTTAATGCCAAATCTCGCTTTCATTTCCCAATGAGGAACGACGGTTTGAATTGTTGGCTCAGACGGCCCTCATTAAAGTGTCAGATTTCCGTCTCAAACTAAAGACAATCGTTAGGGCCATGGTAACGGAGACTTATTTATGGCTTTATAGTCCGTATCAATAAGTATAAAATGGTGGATAAATACCCTGGAAGACAGCTTATAAAACAAAAAGAATAAAAAGATCTAAAAATGAAAGTGTTTGTTACAGGAGCATCAGGTTTTATTGGTACATCGGTTTGTAAGGCGTTGATTGCAAATGGCCACTCAGTTGTTGGTTTGGCAAGAAGTGAAGAATCAGCTGCAAAATTAAAAAAGGCGGGTGTTGAACCATTAATGGGAGATTTAACCGATTTAGCTTCATTGGCAAAAGGAGCTAAAGAAGCCGACGCTGTTTTCCACCTTGGGTTCGTTCATGATTTTTCCAATTTTGTAGAATGTTGTAATATTGATACAAGAGCAATTGCTGCAATTGGTGATGCTTTGGTTGATTCCAACAAGACTTTTGCAATTGCTGCAGGTTTAGTCCGTAGAAGTGATGAGCCAGCGGATGGCTTTCCATCACATTTACGTGAAAACAATTGTGACTTATTGTTGAGTTATGGCGATAAAGGTGTCAAGGCAATTGTTGTAAGATTCCCACCTTCTGTGCATGGTAAAGGCGATAAGGGTTTCGTTCCAATGATAATGGATTTCGCCAAAAAAAATGGGTTTGTTACCCAAGTAGGTGATGGTTCAAATGTTTGGTCGACTGTCCATAGGGACGATGCAGCTGAACTCTTAGTTTCAGCGTTAGGTAAAGCTAAATCAAAGAATACAATTGTACCAGTTGCTGAAACTATTAAACTTAGTGACATTTTGGAAGCAATTAGCAAAAAGTTAAACTTACCAATTGAAGTTAAGACTCCAGAAGTTGCTGCAAGTCATGTTTCATTTATCGCCATTTTGCTTCCTAAAAGTCTTACTATGTCTCCAGAAGAAACAAAGAAAGAGTTTGATTGGAATCCTAAACAAATTGGCCTTCTTGGAGATATTGAACAAAACTATTGAAGTTGATTATGAAACGTAGATGTTAGTAGTTCCCTTTTCCTTTCAATAAATGTACTCTCTCTAACACACAAGTTTATAACAATCTTTTCTCAACATCTACCATTTTGAAATCTACCCCTACATTCCAGTGTTGAACCCTTTATAAAGATACATCCAAGAGTTGAACGATTGCTGCAAACAAATCTGATGAGACAGAAAATTCGCAACTTGCTGGCGTGAGTCACTCCATCGATAAGATTTATAAGCCGCCATAACTGAGTTGCAGCTCATTTTTCAGTTTATATGATAATTCTTTCGTGATCCATTTATAAAGGGGCATAGCAGATTAGAACTATGGCTGCCAAAAGAATAAGAGCTCCAGCGGATGCAAAGAGAAAGCTCCAAATGAGAGAAGCCCAGAAGAAACTAAGGCATAAAAAATCTAGCGAGCTTGAAGAACTCAGAAGTAAGGTTCAGTTGTTACAGCTGCAATTGGAAGAAGTAAAGATATCTAAAGAGCAGCTAGAAAATAGTTCTGTGTATTTCCTTGAAATAGTGAATAAAAACTTGAATCCTCGACAAGCAGCTTCAATTTTTAACGATTTGAAAGCAAGTGATTTTAAGAACGAACAAACTTATATATCAATAGCTGATATAATTGAGTCAAGGAATTACAAAAGGTTTAGCTTTTTGTTTACACATCGGGGTGAGTTCATGCTTGAAAGTCTCTGCAGAAAGTTGAAATTCTGCCTAAGCTATCCTCCGAATAAAGAGCCAAATCCTTTACAGCTATCTATATTTTCATGTATACCTATTTACGGATTGGAGGCTATTACCATGGTGATCAATGATATAGACAAGGTTATAGAACATAAGATGATTCCAGAGACCTGGGTCACTTCAAAGTCTGATATCGGAATTAATATGTTACAACAGCTTGATATTATATGTAAAAGGTATGACCCAAAGACTATGGTACTAGAAGTATTGTTATCCTTAATAACAAGAACTTCTGTCATAACACCTACTGGATTTGTTATCACTGATGAGAGCTTGGAATCTTGCTTTCAAATTGCTTCAACTGCTAAGATGGACTTATACCTTCTAATCGGTAATCTAGATAACGAACTTTGTGTTGCAAACTATAAGCAGATTATTAATGAAATGATTGAGAATAACTCCAGTCAAGAACCAATGAATATTGATTTTAAAGAGATCATTTATGAGATGGGCAAATTTGAGGCTATATATAAGTAATATACGAATATCAATGATTGATAGATTTAAAAAACAAACTCTATTTCAAGCTTCTATAATCCTGAATATTTTGATCTAGCCCTCAACTTAGGTCCATTCAAGTAAAACAATACAGGAATTAGAATCATGGCTACGCTTAAGAAACCTAAAATCGAAGTACCCCATCCAATGGGGTATTTTTTACTCCCAGTATTTTTGAACAAGGCTCTAGCAAATAGTGGTGCACATCCAGCCAAAGCACATCTTAACAAATCATTTCCAGCAAAAACAGAAGCCATATAAGCTGGGAACGATGAGCCCAAATAGTTAAAACTACATTGGAAAATAATGAAACCTCCAAAAGCGTATAAGGCTGAACCAACCAATGATCCGATCCAATGAGCATTTGGAGTAACAGACCAAGCAAAGATAAAAATTCCCATTGGCATAATAATACCACCAACAATCATTGAAGGAAGAAAAATTTCAGGTAAAAATGGCTTTCCTTGTTGCATTGGTTTGGTAAACGCATAATACATATAAACACAGTAAACTACAAGGCCAACACTCACACCAGCAATGCTAGAAATATATGTGGTTCCCAATGGAATTAATTCAAAATGGTATAATTCTCCATAAGCAATTGGAAATGCTTCAAACCAGATGTATATAATAGCATAGACTAAAGCAGTATACATATCTATCAATAAAACAATTGGTTCTAAAAGCGTTATTTCAATTGGTCTCCATAAAATATCAATTGCAACCTGTTTTGTTGTTAAATGTGAATTATCTATCTCACCTTGAGATATGATATTATCATTATCGGTAAGTTTCCTTAACCTTTTTGCTTTTCTTAATAATAAAGTCTTTTCGGAGGTTTCTGGCAATAAGAATGTCATGAAGAATAGACTGGTACCTGATATTATCAAAACTAGCCAGAATGTCCAATGCCAATCCCTTTTCACAATCATAATGGAACCAAGAAGTGGTCCAAGACTAGGACCGCAAACGGTAGCAACCGACCAAAAAGCTAAACCAACAGGTAAAAAAGGGAAGGTGATAACATCACCCATTGACGCACCACCAGTAGCTAACGCTGGAGATGCAAAAATACCACTTAGAAATCTAAGAACCCCTAACAGGGCAATATCGTTAGATAAAGCAACAGGAACTTGCAACACAACAAAAATAAATAAAGTGATAATATAGATGTAAGTCCTTCCAAAAATGGCATTTTCAGACATTGGAGATAATATCATTGGGCCAATACCATAGCCAATGACAAACAATGTCAATGGTAAAGTAGCTCTTGTTCTTCCAATGTTTAAGTCGTGCATGATCTCTTCAATACCAGGGGTAAAGATGGCTGAAGCTGTATAAACAGTAGTAGTTAATAAACAGACTAAAGACACAAATATAGCCTTTTGCCAGAATGGCCAATTTTTGGGATTCTCTGGATCTTCTTCGCCATCCCAGTCAACAATGATCTTACCAAAATTAACTGTTCTATTGCTGGATTCTGAATTAGAGTCTGAAATATCATTTTTTGTTGTCGTCTCTGGCTTTCCAATATATTTGTCAGGAATAACATAGCCTCTTGTTTCTTCCTTATGATAGAAGAACTTATGACCTGATATATGGTAAACAACCCTCCCAAAGAAGCTATCTCTTACAAATGTCATAATTACCTAACCCTTGGTCCTGATTGAATGAAAGCAATAAGTTGGAGAACTAATACTAAAGGGGGCTGCTTAGAGTTTATATAGAGATATATTTACCAGGTTGGGCAGCTGGTTTTATAGTCACTATTTCGGCTCTCCCTATTATTTCATCCTTTGCAACAATTAACTTAAGTCGAATTGTACTGCAAACTTTTGATTAGAAATTGGTGTGAAGTGATCCACATTAAAACGATTAATCCAAGCTTTGCTGCACTCAAAAACTGAGTTTTTTGCAGCGATTTTAATTTCCTGCATTGCATTAGCCTCAACCAATTACTGCGAAAAGCTTACTAATTAGGAACAGCTAAGCTGCTGGTGTGAGTAATCCACAGAATTTGCAGCTGCCAACTTTGCAGCAGCCCAAATTGCAGCAGATAGAGTCTTTGAATGTGTATGGAGAAGTTGGCGTGGGTATTTAAATATAACATGCCTTTCCCATTTATGTTTCCTCAAACGCCAAAGGATAGCTTGAAACTCTGCTCTAGCGCAAGTTTGTGAAATAGACCAGAGAGTTATAAAAAGACGAATTATGTAGCACTTGTCCTTTAGAATTGAGAATAGAGGAGCCTAGCCGAGTTTAGTTGATAATGAAGAAGAATTACTCCTAACAAATACACCGCGTGGTGAAGGATGGGGACAATCGGAGTAATCAAGGTATATATCTATAATAAATAACCTACAGATTCTTTTATATGTAGCTGATCTTGATTCTTCAATCATGAATAAACAAGAAATCTAACCATAGTATTATTTATAACAGACAAAGTGTATGTTGTATAAAGATATTAAAAACCCTGAAGTTACTCTATTGTAAATTTACAAACAATCCACCATCAACCAACAATTGAGCTCCATTCACGTATGACGACAAATCACTTGCTAGGAAAACAGCTGGGCCAATTAAATCATCAGTCTTGCCTAACCTTCCTAAAGGTATTCTCAGTTCCATATAATTTTTCTTCTTTGCATCAGCCATGTCTTCATCGTTCAATTGAGTTCTGATGGTTCCTGGCAACAATGCATTACACCTAATACCATAAGGTCCCAAAGCACAAGCGGTGGATTGCATCAAAGATAAGATTCCTGCCTTTGTGGGGGTATAATGAACTTGTTGACCTCCACCTACCAATGCTGATATGCTACTAATGGCAATGATGCTACCACCTTTGCCTTGCTCTTTCATTTGACGTCCTACTGCTTGAACAATAAAATAACTACCATTCAAATTGATCTCTACTGTTCTTTTATAAGTTTCAGGATCAGTCTCTAAAAAATCTTTGAACTCACATATCCCAGCATTTGAAACCAAAATATTAACTTCCCCAAACTTTGCAATAGTTTGTTCAACAATCTTCTTACTGGTTTCTGGCTGAGAAATATCACCAGCCACCCCAAGAAACTTGTCATGACCAATTTGCTGTGCCATTTCTTCTGCTAATTTGAATTGTTCTGGGGTAGGTAAATGATTAACACATACTTTAGCACCTTGTTCAGCCAATCCAAAAGTAATCAGTCTTCCTATTCCAGTGACACCACCCGTTATTATGGCTATCTTATCTTTTAACAACATGTCTATAAATCTAAAATATTTGCTTCAAAGTTCTTTGAAGTTAGACTAACGTTTATCAATAGTATTTATAACCCCAGTTCCCCCACCAACACCCACCTACACCCACCTACATGGGAAATATGCGCGCTCTGATTTTTGCACTCGGCTAAAACACCCTCCGCAAATGGTAGAATTTGCAGTGTTAATATAATGAAACTGAAAAGTATATAAACTCAAGGTTTAGAACTAAAACTAAAGATGTCAGCTAAGAAGTATAACAATGAGCGTACATAAATCAACTAAAGTTTTTAAGTTATTGAACGGAGCTGAGATTCCAGCCCTTGGATTGGGTACTTGGAAAGCTACCGATGAAGAAGTTTACAATGCAGTTTTACATGCATTAAAGATTGGATATAGACATGTAGACACAGCTGCTGGTTATGGTAATGAAGAACCAATTGGTAGGGCTATCAAAGATAGTAAAGTTCCAAGATCTGAAATATTCGTTACTACTAAATTATGGTCAACTGATCATCATGATCCTGAATCTGCCATTAAAACTTCCCTTAAAAAATTGGACCTTGAATACGTTGATTTATATTTATTGCATTGGCCATTGGCCTTGAACCCAAATGGTAACCATCCAGCAATTCCTATGAGACCAGACGGTTTAAGAGATATTATCTATGACTGGCCATTTACAAAAACTTGGAAATTAATGGAACCATTGATTGAGAAAGGATATACTAAAGCTCTTGGTGTATCTAATTTCACCATCAGTAAATTACAAGAATTATATGAACAAGACTTAAAGGTTAAACCTGTTTGTCTTCAAGTTGAATTACATCCTTACTTACCTCAACATAAGTTATTAAAGTTCTGTCAAGAAAAAAATATTATAGTTGAAGCTTATTCTCCATTGGGTTCATCAGACGCTCCATTATTGAAAGATGAAACAGTCAAGCAAATTGCTGATAAAAATAACGTTTCTTCAGCTACTTTACTTATTTCTTGGGCTATTTGGAGAGGAACTGTCGTGTTGTCCAAGTCTGTCAAACCATCGAGAATCGAGAGCAATTTCGAAGTCATTGATCTTCAAGACAAAGACGGAGAAGCTTTAGATAATATCGTGAATGAAAGAGGCGGCCCTGAAAGATTTGTTTCACCACCTTGGAATCCGGTTGTGGTTTTCGATTCATCAGAATAAATAGTTTATAATACATTCTTTCCTGTTTCTATTCCATTTTCCCTTTTCTATTCACTTGCTCTTGACTTCTTCAGCATTTTCTATACACTCTTGGTAACTTGGCAGACATTTGATGGTTCCTTGTTAGTATTGTCAATGGTTAAAGCCGGCCTAACATCACCCCCGTGAAAACAATCACAACTCCGAAACGCAAACTGCCTCCCGGAAAGGCATCGTTCAAAATTGCGGGGGTGGGGATAGACTGATTGGCTAGTAAGGTCTCGGGAGATCAATTCTCCAGGAAAAAGTATATAATATTTAGCATTTACGACATAAACTGAGATTAGAAATAAATCAAGATGACATCAATAGAGAATGGGATTTATACCCCAGTGCCAACATTTTTCAAAGGAGAAGCTTATGAATTAGATCTTGACACCCAAGTCAAACATGCTACTATGTTGTATAAAAATGGTATCAATGGGTTAGTTGTATCAGGATCCATGGGTGAATCAATCCATTTAACTAAAGCAGAAAGACTTGAAATTTTAAAAGCTATTAGAAATGCTATACCGGGTCCTAAATTTAAGTTGATTTATGGTATGCCATATTCAAATATTTCTGATGTAACTCAAGAGATCAATGAAGCCAAAGAAAATAAGGCAGATTATGCTATTTTATTAACCCCAGGTTATTATGGAGCAAACTTAACTCATCAACAAGGTATTATAGATTATTTTACCTTGGTAGCTAATAAACTGACATTACCAATTATCATTTATCATTACCCTGGTGTCAGTAATGGAACTGAAATAACCACTGAAACTTTTGAAGTCTTACTGAAACATCCTAAAATCATTGCTGTCAAATTAACTCATTTTAATATGGATAAATATATTTTATTGACTGGTAGAGAAGAAGAAAATAAAGCTGATAATTTTAAACCATTTACTGGGTTAGGTCAAATCTTGGTTCCTTCATTAGCTGTTGGAGCATTTGGAGCTATTGATGGGATGTCAGGGATTTTCCCAAAGTCAATGGTTAAATTATTTGACCTTTACCAAAATAAACAATTTCAAGAAGCATCAAAACTACAATATTTAGTTACTAAAGCTAATAGAATGATTTTTGATATTAATTTAGTTGGGGTCAAATATGCTTTAAATCTTGTTTACGGGTATGGTGACAAGAACATCAGCGGAAGACCTCCATTGACTAATAAAATCAATCCAGAAATCTGGAAAAAGTACGAAAAAGACATCAATGAATTAGCAAAATTTGAATCAACGTTATAGTCCTAATAAATACCATTTTCGCAGCCTTTTCAACTCTCAAATATTTTTTTCAATTACCTTTACTTCGTTACGGTCAGACATAGCCATTTTAGTTTGACATCTCTGGTGTGTTGGAAATGAAGGTTGCTGACTCCCATATACATTTACTGTCCCTTACGAACCAGTCGATTCTAAAGTGGCAAGGCGAGCATCCACTTAATAAGCAAAATCGACTTGAAGAATACTTTAAACAGATCCTGCTGTCCCAATTAGAAATAGATAATGTTGTTGTTATAGAATTCGACCCTAAAGTGGATATGACGATACTTGAAGGGTGTCAAGGTGGCATTGAGGAGTTTAAATATATTTCAAGAATTATTCAGGGTACTTTGGCACCTAATGAAGGGAGCAATGACTATAAGGGACGAATCAAAGCAGTCGTTCCATGGGCACCAATACCTAAAGGACCAGAATTCTTGAGGTCTTATGTTAATAAGCTTCAGCAAGAAGTGGGATTTCAATATATCAAAGGATTCAGATACTTGCTACAAGATAAACCGGCCGGGACTATGCTTGAGTCCGAATTCATCCAAAGTTTAAAGTGGCTCGATAATAATAACTTTACCTTTGACTGGGGGATTGATTTAAGGTCGGGAGGATTTTGGCAATTTGAAGAATCGATAGAGGTTTTCAAACAAGTCCCCAATTTAAAATATATCATCAATCATATGGCAAAACCTAGCTACGATATTAAAGATTTACCTCGTTGGGAAACATTGATGACTGAAATATATCATTTAACCCCAAACTCAGTAATGAAAATATCAGGAGGGTTTAGTGAGGTCAGTAGTGAGGTAGTTGGCGATTTAGATCAATGTGTAGAGCTCATTTTCCCATGGTTTAAAGTCTGTTTAGACCTTTGGGGTATTGATCGAGTCATCTGGGCCAGTAATTGGCCCGTATGTGAGTTATTTAAGCCAAACGTCGCCGATAATTGGTTTAAGATTACCCAAAAGATGCTTGACAAATTACAATTGAATGACCATGAGAGACTAAAGTTTTATCTTACCAATTGTAACAGGGCCTACAATATCAACTAGACTCAATATAGAATTACACTCTTTGTACTGCTCGTACCGTTCTATTCATCTTCCACAAAATAATTCACCATTCCGCCCCACCACCCCCTCTCTGCCTTTCTTCTCCATTATTGTCGCTGATCTGTCGCTCCACTCCGTTGCACAACCGACTTAATCTTGGTTGGGAGCCATAGCCTCACGTCCCCACAATAAGATCGTTTTTCAGCGGTAAACCATAAAATGCGGATCTTTGTAAGGTCTCAAAGGGTATAAATTGTTGAATTTATTATGGGGTTTGGATCATGGTCCAATGATGTACCGAGTGGTACAGTGCTTTATTAAAATTTTGGTGATGTAGTTTGGGGTTGTTGAAAGTTTTTGGAGTTTTTATTTGGAATTTCCTAACCAACAAAGAAATAAAGAAATAAAACCTGGGGAACTTTGGAATTTCGAATGGGTATATAATGAACCACAAGGTAAGGCAATTTTTGTTCGGACTTCTTATTCTTTTTAATACTATTTAAATTGGATTAAATACTTTTATAATTCAACCTAAAATACGGAAAGATTATGGTTAGTTTTACACATTCTCGTAGCTCAAGGTTATCGGACGATATGGATTTTAAAGAAGGTGTACACCATATCGAAGAAGTTCAACTGTCTCAAAATAGAGAAGTTGGAGATGAATTAAATGTAGGGGCTGTTGATAAACAAGTTCTTGATTTTATTGAAGAATCTGCAGTTGAAATCGATGATGAGACTAATAGAAGATTAAGAACTTTAATTAACAGAAGAATTTTACCTTGTATGATTGGTACTTATTTCTTACAGGCTTTAGATAAAGGTACTTTATCATTTTCTTCTATCATGGGGATCAGAGAAGATGCTCATTTGGGTCCTAATGATTATCCTTGGTTAACTACTTGTACTTATATTGCTGTTTTGGTCTTTGAATTACCAACAAATATTATTATTCAAAAATTGCCTGTTGTTAAATATTTAGCTGTAAATATTATTTTATGGGGGATTACTTTAGGTTGTCATGCTTTAGGTAAAAATTTCACTATTTTGGTCGTTGTTAGAACTTTGTTAGGGATGTTTGAGTGTTGTTGTCAACCTGCTTTTATTTTAATGTCTTCAATGTGGTATAAGAGAGAGGAGCAGGCGTTGATTGTTGCTTTATGGTATATGATGAATGGTGGTCAACAAATCGTGGGTGGTTTGTTAGCTTACTGCTTTACTTTAATCCAAGGAGCCGCTTTAAGAAACTGGGAAATCTTATTCTTGACTTATGGTGCTATCACTGTTGTTTGGGGGGTTTTTGTATTCTTTTATACTCCAAGTTCTCCAATGACTGCTAAATGTTTCAGTGAAGAAGATAAAAAATTAATGGTTGAAAGAATTAGAGCAAATCAAACTGGTTTACAAAATAGAAAGTTCAAATATGAACATTTAAAAGAAGCTTTCAAAGATCCTCAAAGTTATTGTTTCTTCTTTATTCAATTCTTAACTTCTTTACCAACTTCAGGTTTAGGTGCTTTTGCTAATATTATTATTTCTTCCTTTGGTTTTAGTGTGTTAGAAACTCAATTATTAGCCATGGTGTTGGGTGCTTATTTGATCATTTTACTTTTGAGTTCTGCTTGGGTATCGAAAAGATTTCAACAGAATATACTTTTCATGATTTGTTATATTATTCCTTCTATCGTTGGTACAGTTGTATTAATGACTTTGACTTATACTCAATATGAAGTTGGGTCTTATCAATATAAACTTAGAACAGGGGTTTTATTATTTTGTTACTATTTAACTTTATCATTTTGGGGTGTTGCTAATTTAGGTCTTTCTTTACTTTCTAGAAATGTTGCTGGTCAATCTAAAAAGTCTGTTGTAACTACCTTTAATTTCATTGGTTGGGCTGTTGGTAATATAGTAGGACCTCAAGTGTTCCTTGCTAAAGATGCTCCAAGATATTTAACTGCTTTTGCAACTCATATGGGTTGTTACGCTGCTTTAATTTTATTATTGATTTTCTTAAGATTATGGTTAATGAAAGAAAATAGAAGAAAGGATAAATTGATTGCTGAAGGTATTAGTAAAACTGATGAACATTTAACCCATGCTTTCGATGATTTGACTGATATGGAGAATATAAATTTCAGATATGTTTATTAAGAGAAATATAATGTTTATGATGGATAAGTAAGTTATAATGAATATCAAAATGTGCTAATTTTCTTTATATTATTTCAATTCACATTTAGTGAAACTGTTTCTTTATTCTATTTTTTCTGATAATTTTTCAACTAAACCTGCCAATAGCTCGTGCCCCTCCACACAAGAAGCGGAGACTCGCTTAGCTGGCACACAGGATAAAATATAAGGCTGTAAGCGAAAAAATAGCATACCAGGCCCAGAACTGGAGAGCTGGATCTTGTAGAATTAAAAAATAGTACATAACAAAAGCTACTTGCAACTCTGTAAGCTCATTAGTTCGCTTCTTTATAATTGTATCAGACTCTCTTACTTGCCATGCAAAAGGAAAGGCAAAGTCTAATGCAGAAGAGCCTATTATCGAGCCCTGTTCATACAGTTGTAAAGTTCTTCTACAGTAATTTAGAAAATTTAACCCTCGTTCAATTTTTTTTGTAGGGATTATAAGCATAGAAGATATTGTAACATACATAATAGTACTTTCAGCAAAAAACCTTCAATACACATTTCTAGTGTCTTGTTCTCTTCTGTCCACTTCTTTTAAGGGAATACGAAATATTGCTTTATTTTGACTCGTTATTTTGTTTAATACTCTAGAAAACATTTCAATATTTGTTTTGCATTTAAATTAGAAGTTTTTTATCTGCCATTTTGTACTTTGACTTCCGTTATCATTCAACTAGACTATGTTTTCATATTCTTTAGCATCTTAATCTCTTAATTCCTTCAAAATTTCCGCATCAAGAATATTTTGCAACTACTTTTCACAGCCGCTATGCTAAACATGCATCTTCTCAATCACTCAATAGCTTAAGCATGGAAATTGACCCCATTTATATATATAATTAACCTTCATCCTCCTGCTGCTCTTATTCTACTTCATGTTTTAATTTATTTTTATTTTGCAAGTTTCACAAAACTTAAAAGCTAGAACAACTTTAAATAAAAGAATCTCAAGAAGTCTCATACTTATATTGAGTACATTCCCAATTTATTAACTTTAAAGAGCATTCTCGAGGGCATTAAGAGGAGAAGCGAAAGTTAAACTTCAATTTTGTATTTGTCAGTCCAAATTCTATGACTTGTTTTGTAAAGTTATTTTTTTGTTCTACATCTATTTAAAATTCTAAGGCAGTTATGCTGGTATTCATACAATAGTTGGTATAATTTTGGAAATAAGCATTCATTAAGATGTCATAGAACCTTTCTTCATCAATTGAATCTACGATTGTAATGTTACCTGTTTTAGACATCTTTGGAGCACGGTCGTGACTCCAAATTCTTAAGGTTCCATAGAATGGAGAAAAGAAACTTGTGTCAATACTAGCAGCAAATTTTGAAGTTGAAGTGATAAGGTCAGGATAAACTAAATATGACATGGCAACTGAATCCCAAAATGGCAAGATGTTTTCAGTGCTTTCACTATTTAAAGTATAGTTACCAGTAACAATAGTTTCATTGACTCCAACTAAATAAGGACTGTCTCTAATATTGTCAATACCATCAGCTCTTGCAATCATCTCATTATAAATATCTTGAGATGGCACTAAATGATTTGTAACATTACCTCCAATGAAAATATCTTTCCAGTCAGCAGTTAATACCATTTGAGCTGCTTCTGGATCTTGAATAAGATTGATATCACTTACTAAATCATCTTGGAAATCATTACCGGAAGCATGAGCGTATTGGACATCAACATAACCACCCATAATATAAAGACCAGCAGCTTCTTTAACTAAATCAGGGTAGATAGAAATGGCTTGAGCAACAGTTGTCATAGTACCAGCTGCAAAAATGTAGACAGGATCAGTATCTTTATATGCTTTGACTGCTTCAATCATTGCAATGGCCCCTGGTAAGGTTTCATTATAGGTAAATTCATCCCAAGTATAGGCATCACTATAGAAGCTTGACCAAGCTCCTTCCCATACCAATGAACCGTATAATTCTTCCCAAACATGGAAAGTATCATTAGTTCTCAATAATGGCTGTTGAGCACCACCATAAAGTGGAAGGCATTGTAAATCATAATCTTCCAAGATCTTAGCATGACTACCAATTGAATCAATATATGAAGAACTTCCAAAACTTCCAGAAATTCCTAAGATTTCCCAACCGGCAACCAATGGAATTAATACCACTGGAGTGTTGGCTTCATCATTATCAATGAAAATTTTTTTGGCACTGACAGCAGAGACTAAAATAGTTGAAAATAATTTATTAAATGCAACCATATCTAATTGTTTAAAGTATCTTCTTATTCAAACTATGAAATTTTGGAAATTTGGAAATTTTCACTTATACTTATAGTTTAGAATTTCAAAGATTAGCTTTTGAAAAAAAAAGGCAATTCCAAGTCCATCTCTCTATTACAATAATTTTCGTTATCTTCAATTGGCTTTTGACGCCGGAAACACTGTCAAAACCAAATTAGAACGGAAAATTAACTCGCTATGTCCAGTACTAACCCGTTTTGTCGAAGACGCATCCCAATTTAGAACTTCTCCTTTCCTTCCGTTTCTTATATCTGCCACACTGGCTATTATTTGGCACAGACAATTGTCACTCTGTCTGAGTATAGAAGCGCTTCGTAAACCTTTGTTGCACTAGTTACTGACTGTTGGTACGTATTTATCAAATTCCACCAGTGGTAAATCAGTTTTTATTTGAAAAAATTGAAAGGGTACATGCGTCGGAGCATCCTGCGGAAAAGTACATGCTTCGTTATCAGTGAGGTTGGCCATTTTAGGTTATCTTATTACAGACATGGAGCCGTGGAATGTTTGGGACACATGAAGATTAACAATTCAACATGTGTGCATAAACTAAGTCTGGAAAGAGAGTTATAGTCAGTTTTAGCGTTTGTTCTTCTATAAAGCAATGTCATTTTCACCTCTTGCTTATAGATTTTCAGTTAGGATTTAGTTGGAATATACATTTAATCTATAAATAAAGCTTGGAAAATTCAACAAGGGCCATAATAGCCATGGCTTGGCCATAAGGCATTGAGGTCAAAGGAATATCTCTATAGAATTGTAAGGTATCACCCATTCCAGTACCAAAGGAAGTATTAATCAATTCACCCTTACTGTCAATTTGGCTGATAACTCCTTTGATTGCTTTAATAGCAGACTCTTGATACTTATGACTTAAGTATTTTTTTCTAACAGCTTTCAAAATACCATAAGCAAAACCTGCAGTGGCAGAACTTTCAAGGTATGAACTAGGATCATCTAATAAAGTATGCCATAATCCAGTTTTTTGGTCTTGTAACTCAATCAACTTTGATACTTGTCTATCTAAAGTTTCAATTAAGAATTGTCTTAAGAAGTCACCTTCAGGCAAATTCAAGAGCTCTATGAATTCAGGTATGACTATAGTAATCCATGAGTTTCCTCTAGCCCAATAAGCTTCAGCGAAGTTATGGTTTCCCTCAAAGGTATATCCGTGATACCATAATCCAGTACTACTATCACAAAGATATTTGATATGCAAAAGCATCTGAGTTTTGGCTTCCTCGATATATTGTGGTCTGTTCAATAATAAACCTATTTTTGCTAATGGCATCACTGTCATCATCAAAGTATCGTCCCACATTTGTTGATAATTGTCAGTTAAATAAGTTGCATGTTGAAAACCTCCACATTCAGTCTTGGGTAAGTCGTACATTGCCCATTCACTCCATGAATCCAAATATGGTTTATACTTCTCATCGCCATGTCTTTCGTATAAATATGCTAAAGTTAAGAATACTGCCATGGTATTAATATTCTTTGATGTGCTTCCGTCAGGACCAAATATTTGTGCTTCATACCACTCTTTGATATGATCCAAGACTGTATCGTTATTGGTCAATTCATAGTAATGCCACATTCCATAAAGTCCGATACCATGAGTCCATTCCCAGCCTGTTATCCAACCTTTTGTGTCAATAATTCGACCATCTGGAATGGTCATTAAAAATTTTCCAGTGTCATCTTTAATATGAACCAAATTATCAATTAATCTATTTATAAGTTGATTAATATCATTAGCTTTGAGATCAAATAACTGTGCTGGCATTGTAGCTTGAATTTATTCAATTTTTCCTTTTATTTCGATTCTAACCAAAAGAAAAACTGGTACTGATAATTGAACCTTTAACAACCTTTATCTGTTATTAAATAGATTTAGTGAAAAACTCCGTCGAGAAATGTTTAAATCGGACTGTAATTTTCCCCAGATTTGAGGTTCCATTTCATGAAGATCTCGGGTCAATTATGTACCGGTGAGGTTTTAATATTTTAGTTAAATATTGTTCAGTCTGGAACTAATATTGATACTTTTTCGATAAGAGAGTAAGATAAAATAAACATGATCAAGCCAGGTGTATATACTCCAGTTCCTACATTTTTCAAATCAGACTTGAAAACCATTGATTTTGAAACTCAGATCAGCCATGCTAAGTTCTTGCAAAAAAATCAAATCGCAGGTATTACATTATTAGGGTCAACCGGTGAGAATGCCCATTTGACTAAAGCTGAAAGAGGTAAACTTGTTAAGGCTATCCATGATAATGTAGATGGATTCCCTATAATTGCTGGTATCGCTCAAAATTGTTTGGAAGATACAATTGGAGAAATTAAATCGGTTTCTGAAAATGGAGCTAACTTTGCTTTGGTCTTACCATCAAGTTATTTTGGTGGTGGTATAACCCAAGAAGCTCTAGTTGAGTGGTATACTGAAGTTGCTGATAATTCTCCTATCCCAGTGTTGATATATGTATATCCCGGGGTGACGAACAATGTCACTGTAGCACCTTCATCCATTAAGCAGTTGTCTAAGCATAATAATATAGTTGGAATTAAGTTTTCCCATGCTGATGTAACAAGCTATAGTGAAATTTCCCTTGATGAAGAAATCAACAACTTTGTTTGCTTAACCGGTCTTGGTCATTTATTATTACCTGCTCTTTCAATAGGATTTAAAGGTACAGTTGATGCAATTAGTGGTGCTTATCCAAAAATTTACACTAAATTAATGAAAAGCTTTGAGAAGGGAGATTTAGATGAAGCCAAGCGTTTGCAACTTGTTATTATTAGAGGTGAAAAAGTTGTTAGTGAGTTCGGAGTAATTGGAATCAAAAGGATTATTCAACAAGCAACTGGATTTGGTGAAACTTATTTAGGTCGTATGCCTTTGAATAAAGATACTACTAAAGGTTGGAACAAATTAGATGTTTTCATTGAAGAAATCAAATCCTTTGAAGATAAAATCGTCCTCTAGATTGAGCATATTGAATATACATTGTTATTTTTATCTGTTCGTCCGTAGCCACTCTTGAGAGATCAGTGGTGGTATATTTCAATTTAGTTTAAATCATTAGACCGTGGTGGGGGCTCGTAATTCGGTGGATGTCGACCAACTTTCCCCACCCCCCACAAGAAAAAAAAAATTGTTTACCCCATATTAGGATCATTAATCCTTGAGAAACTGAAAATTGGAGATTCATTAGCTATGAGTGATGTTGATGAGTCTGGTAAAATTGCTAAACCTTCTAAATTATCTAAGTCGTGTGATCATTGTAAGTTGAAAAAAGTCAAATGTGATCAGAAAAGGCCGACTTGTGAAAATTGTAGGAAGGTTGGTGAAGTATGTGTCTATAGTATAATGAAAAAACCTGGGTTGAAATCCGGATATGGCCAACAAGTATTGGATCAGATTAGTGAGTTGACAAAAGCTATTGAATTCGGTAAGAAAAGTCATGAAGATGAAAATGATAAGCTAATGCAGCTGCTTAAGCTTATGGAAAATAGATTACAAGCATTAGAAAGAAAAAACCTGGATGTAAGTCAAACACCCCTCCATATCCTGCCGTCGCTGATGGCTAATCCGCCGAATAGCATGGCATCTATTGACATTATAAATAACAATACCAATAACAATACTCCCAGTAATTTGGCTACTAATATGTCGGCTAATTTCCATTATAATCGGCCTCCAAATAATAGTTTTAATCCTATGAATCGTAACGGAGCAATACATGATGACACATCTTCTGGTTCGGTTTCTTCTGGTGATGTAGGTGTATCAGTATTCTCCTATGAAGGTCTTCCCCCGATGGATAAGATTCTAGCATTGACTGAAATTTATTTCAGATATATTAACCCTATCTTCCCAATTTTAAATGAATCCCTTCACCGTCAAATTGTTTCAAAAAATTTTAATTCTTCCAATTTGTTGTTGTTAGGAGTTCTCGTAAGTTCGCTTAAATACGGTTCCAACTTATTATCTAATGATCAAATAAATGGTTATTTTAATTCAATCAAACAAATGATTTTATCATCATGTTTTGCTATAAAAAATACCATCCAGTTGAAAACAATCACTTTATTGGCAATTGCCTTATATAGCAGAGCCAATGACAATGAAGTCTGGAGTATAATTTCATTATCTGTCGCAGGTTGTATTCATTTAGGATTACTTAAAGACCCTTCATTAAAATCAAAACGCTCTGAGATCCCTGAAGATGATACAGCTGAAGCATCTGACGTTAGTGAATGGGAGAAGTGGGTGAAGCAAGAGAATTTAAGAAACTTAGTGTGGGAGATTTATAAACTTGATAAATTGTCCAGCATGGCAAGTCATTTTGGTTCGAAGTTTCCTTCAAATGAATTGTCGGTTCTTTTACCATTGAATCCTGTCTATTCTAATGTTCCTGATACGTTTAATAAAGGTTTGATTCTCAGTAGTCAAACGAGGACATTACACACTAACAGATCATTGTATGAATTAAAGAATTATGATGTTTATGGATGCAATTGTTGTATCATTGAAGTACTAGATTTGATGGGGAAATGCCTGAAGTTTAGAAGAAGACCTATGGATTTCAAAGATGTCAAGGGCCTATTGTCTTGGCAACTTAACTGCTATGAATTTGATAGTGAAATTCAAGAATGGAAAGCTTCTTTACCAAGTTCAATTAGCAGTTTTCTTGATAATGGTCTCATGGCTATTCCAAACCCTTCCATTGATCATATACTTTTACATGCCTTGTATCATACCCTAATAATCCGATTACATTCTCCAACGGCATTTTCACATTCGCCAGACAAGTACCCGATTTCAGCTCAAACTTCTAAAAATTATTGTATGAATTCAGCTCACCTTCTTTTGAAACTATCAGAAGAATGTTCGGAATTATTTCAGTCTAATGGTGAATACATTCATGAAGTTCTAGGGCCTTATTATGCTTTTACTATCTGGGTATGCGGAAGAGTTCTTTTAGTAGATTCTATTATTAGTAAAGGTCAATTGGACGATGAGTTTGATTACTCAATTCGATTATTAAAGAAAATGGGGGTTAAATGGGAATGTGCTTCAAAGTATGCTGATATTCTAGATTTTTTCAAAGATGATACGTTGTCGATTGATAATTTAACTCCTGAAGGTTATAATGGGGATGTTTCGGGATTCAGTGAGGAAGCAAGATTGATAACAGATTTGAAATTAAATGCAAGCTCATTAGATTCCTTACTATCGAAGAAGGTTGCTAGATTCAAATCTTCTAAGACGTTTGATGAGGCTCTATCTGTATTTGATTGGTTTAAATTGCCGATGAATTAATTTTTATAGTAAATATCCTAAATGTATAAAGTATATATATATATGTGTATTTTATTTACTTACTTACTTAGCCTTACCGTTTTGCTTTAATTCCTGTTCCAGGTACAATACCCTTTCTGGACTTGGATTAAATAAAGATTCACCTTCAATTAATTGAATTTTTGGATTAATAGTTAAACCAAATCCTGGTTTATCTAATACAGTTGTATCAAGATAACCCTTAGTTGGGACAGGCTCATCAATGAAAAGGTTACCAAAAACTGGTAAAACACTCTTTGAATCTGGAGAATTGGCAAGGTATTCATGGAATGGAGTATTTGGTTGAGAAATAACAAAATGATATGAATAAGGACCAGAAGCATGAGGAACAACTGGGATATCGTATGCAGCAGCATGATGGGCAATTCTAAGGATTTCAGTTAACCCACCTACCCACATAATATCAGGTTGAACTATATCAAGATTACGACCCTCGATCAATTTTCTAAATCCATATCTAGTATATTCATGTTCTCCAGTAGTCCATTTTACCTTTGGATGTGCTCTCTTTAATAATGCGTAACCTTCAGTATCATCAGGATGAAGAGTTTCTTCGAACCAATTGATCTTCAATTCACTAGCTTCTTCAGCCAATTGGATGGCATATTGAACATTAAGTGACATATAACAATCAACCATTAATGGGAAATCAGGTCCAACAGCTTTACGATGTTTTTTCAAAAATTCAATATTTTTTCTTAATCCTTCAAATCCTTCATCAGGTCCGTAAGGAAGAGCTACTTTACCACCCCAAAATCCCATATTTTTGGCAGCCAATGGGTCACAACCTGTGCAATAGAAATCTAATTTGTCTCTAGTTGCACCTCCAATCATTTTATAAACTGGTTCATTTCTAATTTTTCCTAATAAATCCCATAATGCTAAATCAATAACACTAATGACAGCAATTGGTAAACCTTTTCTACCGTAATACATGGAAGCTCTAAACATTTTATCCCAGATGACATTAAGATTTCTTGGATCCTCGTCTTTTAAAAACCTCCAGAAATGTTCTCTTACTAACCAACAACCTGGAGTACCACCGAATCCGGTTGCAAATCCTTTTGAACCGTCAGATGCAATTATTTCAACACAAAATGATCCTAAAACATTGATTCCCCAACTAGTTCTTGTTGTTCTGTATTCTGGAAATTTAGTCATAGGGGTCGAGATTTTACTATCAATCAACCAATGGCCACTATCAACATCATGATAATCACCTCCACTTCCCTTTTCTTTTACTATATAAGTCTTGATATCAACAATCCTTGGAAATTTGTCTAATGTCATATTCTCTTTTAATAATTATTATTTTAATTTTAGTCTTTAAATTTGATAATTTTATTAGATATACTGACGAAACCTGGCCATTATATAACCTCCACAATATTTATTCAGTTACATCGATTCCTCCTCGTTTCGAATCAATTTATCTGCACGCTTCGATAAATCTTTTGTCCGAGTGAATTCTACCCCAGATTTTCTCATGCTGAGGAATCCGGTCTTTTACTTCAACCGAGTTTTTTCATAGAAAGTTGGAAGATTATTCAATTTCCTTTCGTAACTAAAGATGGGGCTATCTAGTTTTCCGGTGGCCCTTAATGTGATTAGAGGATAGTATAATATCAATTCAAATGTCTGACATTACTGGTTGCATTTTTAATTCGTACAGATTTTTATTTTGTTTTCTCCGACTAAGGATTTAGTCAATAATTTGATATCCTTCTTACGGTGTTAGAGCCAAAGAAAAGTGGTGGAAATGTTTGCCGGTAATAATTCAACTTAAGAATACATACCGCCACTTTCTATCCAAAAGATCATAATCAAAGTTCCTTTCACTGACAGTCGTTCCTTTTACGATTTGGAAACCTAGAATCTCAAATACAGGAGTACTGATCGCTCAAGAGAACGATTGAAAGCGTTTTAACCTGCCTGCGGACTCTTTGCGCACAGCGACTATAGTGGATTGAAGTACACTTCCAGAGACCTTTGGTCGAATAGCTTCATAAAGTATTCCTTTCGCATGCACGTATGATGTATGATCTTTGTAAGGAAGGAAGTCTGCTTCACCACTATTAACACAATGAAAAATATTTCTCTTCGTAAGAGGGAAAAAACCAAGTGGGATATAAACAAAAAAGGGTTAGTTGTAACGCTGTCAATTATGTCGAAGGTTGATATGAGGTGCACAATTGAACAACGATAAGACTCCTAGCATTTAAATACAAATCAAACTACCTACAAAAGAAAATCTCTAAACCAAATTTCGCGAAAATCTTCCAACAGTGTTGATTACAGAAAGTTATTTGCTCTGTGGTGGATTATCTTCGATAGGTTTATTATTATTTGAAGCTTCTTTCACTTTCGTTTCCTTGTTTTATCTTTTATCGCTGCGTTACTATGAAACTCTCATTGTTTTTATTGGTTGTTGCATGTACACTTTTATTGTCAGCTTTCTTGAATCCTCTAAAATGGACTTTTGTTCATTTGATAAGTGGGTATTTATATACACATGCTGGCGGTGATAGTTGGTGGAAGAAAGCAGAGGTACTAGGCTTTTGTGCTTGCAATATCAACGAGAGATTTTGGGATCTTTTTGACAATTGCTATATTGGCGATGAAGGTAAAGTTGTCAAGGCAGACTGTGCTAAGTCTGTAATAGATTCTGCATTGGGTGCTGGTATGGCTGTTGTTGTATACAGAGTGGCTGATGTATGGACCATAGGAGGATGGAACAATTGATCAATGTTATAATTCTGGGAGGACGGGTCATAGTCGACTCCTTAATATGGAACATCAGCAAGAGTGGTAGCGTGTCTTTTAACGTTCACAAGGTTTAGAGGAGCAAGAGCGTACGGTTGAGAAGACTGTTGCTTAAATAACTCTTGGTATACTAATGGTGGCAATGTGTAGGCTGGAAATCTGTACAGTATCAGGTGAAACCAACAACTATACTATCAATTTCGTTCATCAAAGAGAGATGGCATCAATGGTCATTATGCCAGTAAGTCCTACAGTCGTTGTGATATCGAATCAAGACCCGGTAGTTCATTGGACTAGTGCAATACAATGTGCTGCTCCACATAATTACCACTCCAATAGAATGGCACCATCATAGAGACAGTATAGTAGGTTACAAGTATCTGTGCTGAATAGAGATGTCGGAGTTGTGAGAGGTACTGTATACAACAATAACAAAGGAATGATATGTCAAGCTAAGGCTCGTAAAATTAAAATCAGTTGATAAATATGTCAAGTTTTTCTCGATTTACGAATCTTTCCAATAAAAACCTCTCTAAAGTCAAACTTCTCTTCAGATATTCTTCATACCTGGGAGAAGTAAACGCATCGTCTTGTTACATCGATTAATACCAAATAGACATTCAAAAAGTATGATCAACCCCGTTGTATATAGGCAACTTCATGAACGGGTGTAACATTTATCTGTATTCGCCGTCTTCGCTGGCAAGAAATACAACCTTATTTAGATTTACTGGTAATTATAAGCGTCCCCAAAAAATAAGAGTCCTAACAATGAAATTTATTATCAAAGTCAAAAGGAATTGGATAAAGTTGGACTTACAACAGTATCCACGATAGATTATACAACTATCAGAAAACTTCGTAAATCCAAAGGGTAACGTACTCCTGACAGCGAAGGGTTGTGACGATCTTCAATAGTCCTTCTGAAATAATTAGTGGGTTAAGATCCAACCCTAAAGCCATCCAGGTTCTGTCTAGATTCTGTCTGGATTCTTTCTAGATTCTGGGGCTCTAGACTCCCTAAAGTATGTACATTGAGCAGAAAAGCATGAAAATAATACCGGAGACAGACAGATAGCCCTTTTTGACCGCAATGAAATTGGACCATGGTGGAAATTGGAAATTGTGGTACAAATTGTGGAGGGAAGATGAACCAGCTTCGAATACTGCCTTTAGCTGTGACGGAGCTAACAGTTTTGGTCGTCTGTGCGATTACGAGGCTGGAAATGGAGACTGTGGATTATCAAGTACTTACCATTGTTGATCTTATCTTGTTGAAAATCTCTTTCGTAGTGTGTAATGAAATACAAGTATTTTCGCTTTTCTCGAATTACACTGTAGTATACATTGACAAATGTTCAGAATGATCAAAAAGAAAATTTAGAGCTACAGAGGAATTTCAAGTAAAAACAC
>JAJLZC010000032.1:0-101858 GCA_030572015.1 Yamadazyma kitorensis | reverse complement strand
TGCTTGAACCCTTCAAACCAAGTACCATAATTGTCTGAATGTAAATTATAAACAAAATCTATTAAGGAAGTTTCATCTAGTTTATCGTTTTGTAAATGATTTCTACTAAAGGTCTTGAATAGTTTGAATTTGGTTGGTGATTTGAAGAATATGGCCGATGGATAATTACTGATTTTATACTGATTCAAGAATTCTGTCGAATCAATCAAATCAATGAATACTATATTAAAGTTGATTTTATGTTGATATGATAATTGTTGATAAAAGTGGGTTGGATACTCATATTCTTGCCATTCAGGCAAATAACTCAATGTGAAAACAATCAAATTGTTCTTCATTGATTTTTGTTTGAAAACCTCATATGTATTGATATTCAAAATATTCGACGGTAACTCTTTATTGATCGTATCACTATTATCATTGATGAAATTCACCAAGTTAATTAAATTTCTCCCTTGTCCAAATTTTATCAACTGTTTTGTTTCATTATCGTATAAAAAGATCGATGGATATCCACTGACTTTCAACTGAGACTTAAACACCGGACTTACACTCGAATCACACTTGGTTATTTGAAAATTTTCATCATTATCATACAACTCACTTAACTGTTCATAAATTGGATTTAAACTATTACAATGCTTACAATTTGGCTTTGTAAAATAAACCAACGTATTCCGGCTTTGGGAAAGAATTTTAAACCGGTTTTCATCATTGATCTTGATAATATCTCCATGAACCAAGCCTACGAGCAATACAAATATTATCTTGCAAACCCATTTCATCTTATTCACTAAACTGGCCACCTCTGAAACTTTTCTCGGGTTTGGTGCTCACACCGTTTTTTCGTTTGGCAGCCAAATCCTATGGTGATGATCCACAACCACCGTGATGGTCATGGGCAGTTAAAATAACACTAAAAATAGGACATGCTTCATTATACGAAACACACAATCAGCCAGGATTATGGTTTATACGAACTGGTTTGAAGAAAAGAACTTTATTTGATAGGACCTTGGCTTGTTCTTCCCTAAGCGACAGCCCCCCAACAAAGTGCGTTGTAGCGCGCGCACGGCTCTGGGTCCTCGCCTGGCGCTGGGCGCTGCTGCTAAATTTAGCGGATGGCTGGCTAATGGGTGCAAATTCCAGATTTAGCTATAGCCAACCATTTTTTTTATATGAAAGTATGTGGCATTGCATGATGAATTACTTGCATTTGACCTGATTAGGATACTTTTACTGGATTTTATATAGAGATATGGTGGCTTCATTAGCCTAGCAGCTGGTTCTGGACCCATTTCAAGGTCGTAAAATAGGGTTTGAGAAATCATTGATTTCTCGTTCTGATCTGATTACCAGCTTGATTATGAACCAGCTAACTGGGGATGAATGGGTATATAAGTCGATTGGATTTACCAACAATTGTGTTTTGAAACCTTTCAATATTTCTTTTCAACTGATTTAAAAATTGATATCGATAAATTTTACCCTTAATAAGAGATATTAAATAAACATACAAAGAGATGATTAAAGCATTAGCCAGTTTATTGCTTGTAGCAAAAGCTTTAGCAGACTCAGAATCTAGCTTACCTACTTTGACTTCCACCATATTGTCAAGTTCATCGTGTGCAAGTAGTGTTGATTTGGCTCCATCCTCATTCGCTTATAGCAATGTTACCACTGTTGGTAAAGCTCCAGTTGAAGGTGAAGGATCTGCCACCATTGATCCTGCTGTGTCATCATATGTGTCATCGGTTGAAGGTGACGATGATAGCGATAGATCAACCATATATGAATATGAAACCATCTACACTGACGATATTTATCAAGTCATTCAAACTGTTTGTGATGTCTATAGTAATTGTTACGCAACTACTGAATTGGAAAGCTTCACCACTTATACCACTACTATCGATGGGGTATTAACCGTGGTAACTACCGCTGTTCCATATACTGATGATGCTGTTAATACCGATACTGTTTCCACCATAACTGCTTCAGATGCTATAACTACTTCAACTTTGGAACAAACCATAACCGTCACAAGAACTCATTGTTCTGATGTTTGTCATACCACCACCGATGTCGAAGTGTTAACCACTTCAACTGCTACTGTTAATGGAATTGAAACTATTTATACTACCTATTGTCCATTAACTAAAGAGGCTGAATCAACCACCACCACCAGTCCTGCTACTAAAGAAAAAGGTACCACCACCGAAACCGATATTTCAACCACTATCATCACTGTTACTTCATGTAAAGATCATAAATGTACCACAGTTCCGGTTACTACTGGTGTGACCACCATTAGTGATGAAACCACCGTTTATACCACTTACTGTCCATTGAGTACCAGTGAAGATGAAACCACCACCAAAACTGAAACTATTTCGTCTTCTTCTTCTTCAACCAAGAAAATGACTACCGTTGATGTGATTACCGATAACATAATCACTCAAACCCCAGTTCCAGAACCAACCACTGTTTTACAATCCATAATCAGTGAATCGGTTCCTTCAGTCACCGTCCCAGCTTTCGAAGGTGGTGCCAATATGATCCAAACCGGTTTGTTTTCAATTATTATTTCATTCGTATTATCATTCATATGATAATTTTATTTCCATGCTCTGTATATTGTGGTTTTAAACAACCTTTGGTGAAAACCATTATAAAATGGCTGATTTTTAACTATTCCCAATTTTGTACATTATTTTTAACTTTTCATATATAATTACCAATATAAAAAGTATTCAGTATCATCATATCTCTCTAATGAGCTATTTCATTGTGCTATATGATAATATTTTTGCAATTAGTATTATCTCTGAATTCAAAGTACCACACCAGTAGGCGGAAATTTTCCTTAAACAAATAGTTCTCCCACTGTAACGATTGGGGTCGTTGGTGAAACGCAGCCAAATTGCATTTATCTCCAGCGCAAGCGTAGGCCGAGCAAGTGCACATACATCTTGGTTTATAAACCGATGGCGAATTTTAACATGGTAAGGTGATATTGGAGGGATTAGACGATCTGACGGCACTTCTTCGTCCATCGATTATCACCAGTAGCCAGATTTGCAGTAAAACACCCTTTTTTGCATGTATGTGTGGGGCTGCGAGAGGCTGAGCTGGTGCCGCATCCAGCCACCGTCTACTGGCAGCTGTGTTTCGTCTTCGGTTGCACCTTACGCTGTTTGGGTCCTGCCAGGGTCTTCGGTTGCTTCATCTTTAGTAGCCAAAGCATCCCGAAACCCGTGCACCAATAGTCCTGGCGAAGTTGGATGATCGGGCCCACCCATCTCTTCTGGCACAATATCCTGACCCGTACACCTATAACACCAGTAAAATGGTAGTCTAACCGGTACACCTATACTGATCGCAGGCAGTTTTAGGCCCGTACACCTATACATCGCCTGGGTGAAAAATTTGAGACTCTCGCTGTTGACTTACGCTTGAAACCTGGATTGGAACCATTGAACTCGACAATTGAAGGTCATGGATGCTTATAAAGAGTTCATTGAACCCACCCAAGTATCACAATGCCTCGGGTGTAATTTTATTTCCCCTACAAAGAAGCACTTGGTGATTGGGAAAACTTCAATCTTGCAAGTGTTTGAAATCATAAAGTTGAACAAGACGTACCATCTAAATCTAATTCAACAGTTCAAACTAAATGGGACGATATCAGATATCAAACCAATCAAAACCATTGAAAACCCCAAGCTTGATTACCTTCTAATCACCACAAAGTTTGCCAAAATCTCGTTGATCAAATGGGATCACAAATTACAATCGATTGCAACAGTTTCTTTACATTACTATGAAAATGTCATTCAAAATGCAACATTTGAAAAGGTTACTAATAGTTCCACCATAGTTGAACCTAAAAACTCATGTCTTTGCTTAAGATATAAGAACTTGTTGACATTTTTGCCTTTCAAAAAGATAGATGATGACGATGAAGATGTTGATGCGATAGACGACGATAACAATCAAATGAAGTTGAGTTTAATGGATGAAATATATAACGAATCTTTCTTAATCAACGGTCAAAACTTAGACTCCCGAATCGGCACCATAATCGATGCTCAATTCTTGCATAACTACCGAGAACCAACCATAGCGATCCTCTGCCTGAATGAAAAGGTATGGGCAGGTAATTTATACTTTAAAAAGGATAACATTTCATATATTGTATTATCATTGGATTTGAACACAAAGAGTTCGACCACCGTCTTAAAAGTCGACGATTTGCCTTATGATATTGACCGTTTAATCCCATTACCAAGTCCGTTGAATGGAGGGCTATTGATAGGGTCTAATGAAATTATTCATATTGATAATGGTGGTATTATAAGAAGAATCGCTGTGAATGAATTCACTCCAATAATCACCAATCAATACAAAAACTATGTTGATTGTACAGAATTAAACTTACAGTTGGAACATAGCTCGGTGGTAGCCATACCAAATGACAATAAAATATTATTGATCTTAAGAAATGGCGATACTTACTATGTGAATTTCGATATTGATGGGAAAACGATCAAGAAGATAAGCTTGGAAAAAGTCGGATCTTACGAAGGCATAAAGTTAAATTATGCCGGTGAAATAGCCTCGTTGGATAACAATTTGTTATTCATTAGCAACAAAAATGGTAATAGTCCATTGGTTGAATATAAATATGATCAAGACGACAACAAGAAGTTGAAGCTGGAAGCTGAAGACGATGACGAGGAAGATGCTAATGACGATGATATGGATGATGTTTACGATGATGACGAAGATAACAAACAAGCCGATTTCAAAACGGGATTAAGATTAAAACTTATGGATGAACTAATTAACAATGGTCCAATATCAAGTTTTACCTACGGATTCTATTCCAATGAAAAATTCAAAAGTAACTTGATCAATCCAAATTATCAAGAATTATCGATATTTTCTAACGGAGGTATGAACACTGAAAGTTACATGAATATTTTCACCCCAAGTATTCAACCAACAATCCAATCTTCCTTGACATTTTCAACAATTAATAAATTATGGATCACCAATCAATTTTTGATCACAAGTGATGATAAAAACGGTAAATCTGAAATCTTCCAAATTAATAAGAATTACGCAAGATTAAATACCAAAAACTTCGTTAATAAAGAGTTAACAGTTGCAATTCATGAATTGAATAACGGGAAATTCATAATCCAAGTCACTCCTAAACAAATCAAGATTTTTGATAATAGGTTTAGAAAGAAAATGTCTTTGAATCAAGTTTTGAAAGAATCCAAGAACGATAAGAAGAGTAAGGAGAAAGAAGATATCGAAGAGGAAGAAGAGGAAGACGATGATGTTGAAATTTTTAACAGTTTCTGTAGTGATGAAATCTTAATGATCTTCTTAACTAATGGTGAAGTCAAAATCTTTGCCATTAATACATATAATGAAACATTCAGTAAGATTTCAATCCCTAAAATCTTGTCTGATACTTTGATTACTAGTGGGTATATTTCTAATTCCAATATTTTGAATGCTGTGACTAAAGATGTGAATTTATTGATTAGAAACAAAAAGAGAAAGTTTCATGGTGTATCCAGCACCAATTCAGGCAATAATACTTCTACAGAACAATCAGAAGAAGATTTGGGACCTAAACAGAAAGTGTTCATATTGGTTACTGGTGATAACAGGATTGTTTTATTCAATAGGTTCCATAACGAAAGATGCTATCAATTAAATGATATTGATAAGTTCACTGACCAGTTACAATTGAGTTTCTTTGAAAATAGAGACATTTACCCTGATCCCTTCATTAAACAAGTCATATTTAACGATATTGGTAACAATATTACTAAATCACAATATTTGACGATTTTGACTATGGGAGGTGAAGTATTACTTTATAAATTATATTTTGATGGAGAGAATTTCAAGTTTTTAAAGGAGAAAGATATATTGATTACCGGAGCTCCTCATAATTCGTATTCAATCAATACCAAAGTCGAAAGAAAGTTATTTTATATTGAAAATTTGAATGATTTGACCGGAATATTTGTTAGTGGTGATATACCATACTTTATAATCAAGACCAATTATTCCATTCCAAGGATATTCAAATTCACTAAAATACCAATCATGTCATTTGGGAAGTTTTCCAACAATCAATTAATCTTTTTGGATGATAAAAAGAACACCAGAATCTGTCAAATTCCAAATGATTTCACTTATGAAAATACCTGGCCCTTGAAGAGAATCAAGTTTGATGAAACTATCAAATCAATAACTTATCATGAACAATCACATACGTTTGTCATATCTACTTATAAAGAAATAGATTATAATTGTGTTGACGAAGAAGATGTCCCTATAGCAGGAACGATGGAAGATAAGCCCGGTGCCAAATCATTCAAAGGGTCGATCAAGTTGGTGTCGCCAATTCTGTGGACGGTTATTGATGAGATTGAATTGGAAGATAATGAGATTGGGATGAATGTTAAATCCATGGTCTTAGACGTTGGATCATCAGCTAGGAAATTCAAGCATAGAAGAGAATTAATAGTGATTGGAACTGGGAAATATAGAATTGAAGATTTGGCGGCCAATGGGTCATTCAAGATCTTTGAAATCATTGATGTTATCCCAGAACCAGGCAAGCCAGAGACTAATCATAAATTCAAAGATGTTTATAAGGAAGATACCAAAGGGGCAGTCAGTAGTATATGTGAAGTTAGTGGTAGGTTCTTAGTGAGTCAAGGACAAAAGGTGATTGTAAGAGATTTACAAGATGACGGGGTGGTACCAGTTGCATTTTTAGATTGTTCAGTCTATGTTAGTGAAACCAAAAGCTATGGGAACTTTGTATTGTTGGGGGATACCTTAAAATCAGTATGGTTAGTTGGGTTTGATGCCGAACCATTCAGAATGTTGATGTTGGGTAAAGATTTAAAACCTATTGATGTGACATGTAGTGATTTCATAAGCAGAGATGAAGAGATTTTCATTTTGGTAGGAGACAATGATGGTATATTACATTTGTTGAAGTATGATCCCGATGATCCAACTTCATCTAATGGACAAAGACTTATAGCCAAAGCCTCATTCAATATGAATGCCAATGTATCAAGTTTATTACAACTCCCAAGCTATGATGGATCTACCCAAAGCATAGGAAGTACCATCGAAGGATCGTTTTTCACGGTCTATCCCATGAAGGAAGCCAGCTATAGGAGGATGTATATTTTGCAACAGCAAATGACCGATAAAGAACTCCATTATTGTGGGTTAAATCCCAGATTAAACCGATTTGGGGGATTGAAGTTCACTGCCAACGATGCTAATAATAAGCCGATATTGGATTATGAGGTGATAAGGTATTTTGCAAAGTTGAATGATGATAGAAAGAGGAATATTTCAGCTAAGATATCCAGAGATAACCAAGATATTTGGAAAGATTTGATTGATTTAGAAAACTGTGTCAATTTATAATCTCGATTTTCGACTCTCTCTGCTCCGTTGCAATCGACTCTGCTCCATTGCATTCTCCTCTCTTGTCGGCTCTTGTAGCCAACATCCGTTGATACCTTACCCGTTGATACCTAGCACCCGTTGATACTGAAAAAATGGACGCGAGTTCTCAAAATACAAACAGCCATGCCCATCAGAAGAAAGGTAACATTTGATAGAGAGTCAGATGAAGAGATTGAGCCTGAAGTCTTGGAAGAATTGCCCAGGTTGGGCAACAAGGTGATGACATTACCGATCCACTTGCCAATCAACTTGTATTGGATGTTTTATTCAGGGCTAACTGAGAATGTTAGAGACATAATGATTAAAGGATTAATTAGCTTGATTGTCTTACAAGTTGGGTATGACTATATGATATATAGTATGATTCAAGAAGATAATACAAAAGGGGATAAAACCAAGACCAAGAAGAAGAAGAAGAAGAATGGAGACAATTTAATAGTGTTGATTCTAAGCTCGATAGCTATCCCAATGTTTTTATCGGGGCCAATTTTTGTGATAATAATCATGTTTGGAGGCCCATTATCGTCACATCTCGTTGAAACATTCTTGTTATCAACACATATATCGATCATCATTATAAATCCACTATTGGTATTGTTTAAGTTGAATTATCAACAGTTTATTAAGATATTCAAAATTGATCATTTCTTTAGGCTTATAATTAGAAATCAGATAATTTTAAGCTGTTTGGTGTCGATAATATCAACATGGTTAGGGGTTATTCCAATTCCATTAGATTGGGATAGACCGTGGCAAAATTGGCCCATCACTTTATTGGTAGGCAGCTATTTAGGCTATTTCATCGGAAGTGTTGCTGATTTGATTATTAACTAAACGTTATACCATATATACCGCTAAGCCATTACATGATCATAAAACCGACGGTTATAAATCCAAATCTGAATCTAGATCTTAGACCCGAAACATATCGCCAAATAGACCATCTGTTAACATGTTATCCTGTTATTACAAATGCTTCTTACTCGTACCTTTCTCGTATCTGACAAATTCTCTTACAAATGCCAAAGGTCTAGACGGGGATGGCGCCGGTGCACCTCGCCTATCTCGGAGTGTCTGGCTCGACCGAGCGCACCGAGACTGGCAGAAGACCGACCCAGCGCAGGCCGACCCAGCGTGGACGTGGCCAGAGGTAGACCGACCTAGTACGACGCAGACACACAACCGCATACTATACTAGTAGACCTGACAGGTAGAGTTACCACAGTAGATGCAAAGGTGTAGCACGTAGATGCAAAGGTGTATAGCACAGGTACAGAGGTGTAGAGCACAGGTACAGAGTATAGAAGATGTAGGCCGAGTCAATGGCCTAGAATCTCCCATTAATAAGTCCAGGGTCCTTTGTCACCAATGGCTGTGGATAGATGGCCACCCCGTTGTTCCAGCAAATGAGGTAAGCCAATACTGTATAATGACATCGGGGACTGAATAATTTTGCAATATAGCAATAGGGGTTTAGTATAAATAGTAGAGTAAAATCCCAACATTATTGTTTCTTTATTCTTAGTAATTCTTTATAGTATAATCAAAAGAATAATTTATAGTATAATCAAAAGAATAATTTATAGTAATACAAAATGGCTGCATTCCCAACTGACGTTCAATTGAAATATGTTCCAATCACCAAAGATAACCATTCATTAACCTCATGTTCTCCACCTCAACCATTTGATTTAGCCAAAGAATTGCCAGGTAAAAAAATCATTATAACTGGTGCTCCAGGTGCCTTCACTCCAACTTGTACCGAAGAGCATATTCCAGATTATTTGGCTCATATTAAGGATTTTAAAGCTAAAGGGATCGATAAGGTTATTGTTGTAACTGCCAATGATCCTTTTGTTAATAGTGCTTGGGGTAAAGCTTTAGGGTACACCGATGAAGAAAACTTTTTCATCTTTGCCACTGACCCAGGTGCCAAATTAGCTTCTAAATTAGGTGACAATTATGTAGCTGATTTGACTGCTGCTGGATTAGGTATTAGAACCAGTAGATATGCTGCAATTGTTAACGATGGTGAAACCGAATTCTTGGAAAATGAAGATTCTTTAGGTTATACCGAGATCTCTTCAGCTGCCACCATCCTTGAAAGATTATAATCTGGTTAAACTGTTAAACAATTCAGTTTGACAATTGAGTTTGTTTGACAATTGAGTTTGTTTGACAATTAAGTTTGTTTTGTCTGAAAAATTATGATATAATACACAATTGGCTCACTTACACAATTCTCTCTGCCCATACTCTGCCCATACTCTGCCCATACTCTCTGTCTGCTTCTGTACCCGTCAAGGTCTGCCCAGCACCTATTCTGCTGCCCAGCTCCTCTGGCCTCTGGCGCCTGTCCAGCTTCGCTCCGCGTTCTTCAGGCTACCGCCTACGCTGTGCTTATGTGGTGCGGTGAGAATTTAAAGGTAACGCGTTACATGTCATCATTCCCCAAGATCCCATACTTTAAAGGGGACACCGACGACGACGCTTCGATTCATTTGAATAGTAAGGTTGGCCCTGCTAAGCCATTGATGCCTATGAAAGAAAAGGAGAAATTGATCTTGAATATTTTGAATCAAAGCGATCATCATGACAGTACTGAATTTAATAAGGAGTTTGAACTATTTAAACGAGGAAAGTACCAGTCGCTGATTGATTACCAGTCCCTGGTTGATAAGGATACTGGCAAAGACGCCGGTAAAGATGGCTATGGTAAAGATATGGTTGAAGGAGACGCCGAAGAAGAAGACGCCTTAGAGGAAGAGGAAGAAGATGAGAATGAATATGAAGAGGACGATGATGAAGAAGAAGACGACGATTATAGACTCGATGAACAAAAAGATGAAACAGATGAAGAAGTTGACGACTTCGATAACGATACTGAAGTAGAAGAACCCCATGTTTCCCACAATACAAGAAAAGTGAAAAATCTGACAGAACTGGAGTCAAAGACCAATTTCAAATTCAAATTAACCAATTTGAATAACTTGGGCTTGAAAAATACATTATTACTATCAACCGTCGTACTTGAAATGATTTTGCTTGTTTATTTTTTCGTAACATCTGATAATAAACCCATAAAAAATCAAATCGATGACTATTCGGGCATTAATTCCAAATTTAATGAACTTGATTATGAAATAAAAAAGATAAATCAAGCAAATGAAGATATTAAAGATAAACAATTCCATTTTGAAAACAATTTTAATGATTTTAATACTAATTTAAACAAAAAGTTTGAAATCATAAGTAACAAGTTTCATGAAATAAATGATAATTTAGTCAATTCAAATCAACTCAAAAAGCTTGAAAAAGATTATGAAAACTTGAAATTGGAACTTGATAATTTCAACAATATTCGTACAATTACAAACAACACTGATTTTGATATGAAATTGACTAAATTAAATGATAAAATCGTTCAATTAACTGAATTAAATAATAATTTGGAATCATTTAAATCTTCTATTTTGAATGATTTGATTGACCAATTACCTAATAACCTACCGATTTATATTAAAAATAACAAAATCCATTATATCCCAGAATTCAACAAATTTTTGTACAATTTCATCGATAGTTATTATAAAGAAAATGATCTGGATACGAATTCAAATAACAAAAGCTGGGATCAGTTCTTGAATGAAAATAAATCTTATTTGAATAATTATATCCAATCAATATTGAAAGATTCTAACTTAAATGGCTTATCAAAGGATACATTCAAACAGATTCTTCATGATAAAATCAATGAAAATAACTACAAGATCTTAGAAAAATTCACTAACTTGCTTGAAAAATCAGGATCTTCTGATAGTTCTATTAAATTGAATACCAATAAGATCATGTTGGATAATTTAATGGATATATTTTCAAAAGGTTCAATTAACACTAACTACGCTGATTATAAATTAGGATCAAGGATTTTAGGATTTTTAACGTCAATACCAAATTCAAAAAAATCATTGAATCGTAAAATATTCTTAGGTTGGTATGACTATCTAGTTAGTTCATCACCTTCGATTTCAGATTTGAAATATAACGCTAACAATGTATTGATCGATGGTGGACAAATTTGGCAATGTTCTTCTAAGACCTTATCAAATCCAAATGTTTGTTCCATTGGTATTAGGCTATCAAATTCAATAATCTTAACCGATTTAATAATAAAAAACATCAATTATGAAAATCTCCCTGATTCAATGAATATTTATGTTAAACCAAAGTCAAAAGTTCAATATAATCAATTACTCCAGTATTTGAAGGATTTCAATCTTAACTTTGTTGAAAATTCTTCTGATGTCAAGGATAATGATAGATACTTGTCTAAATTCATTAAAATTAAGCAGATTGAATTAAATCTGAATAAATTAATCAATCACATTAAATTTCCTATTAGTTTAGTTAATTTAAGAATCCCAATTAAAGATATATATTTAGAGTTCACAAATTCTAATGAAAGCATTAATATTTATAATATTAAAGCCTTTGGAATCACCGAATATAATTCCTATAAGTATAATGATGAATTTGAATTAATGATTGATAATTTGAGGATCGAAGATGTCAACCATGATTCGACTAATGAACTTGGTCATAAACCTGATGAATTTGTTGAAATATTAGAGTAGCTTAAGTAGCTTGTATATCGTGTAACATAATGTAGTTCTTATCCATAATCTCTGTTTATCGCCATATTCCTTTCAATTAAGTGAATTTTACGATTTTTCATAAGATATCAATACATCAAACAAAGAACTGTTCCCAAAATGAATGTAGCTTGATGAGAGCTTGAAGATAGAGTTTGGAGACAGAAGTATGATATTTGTGTATTAAGAATAAACAAAATAAAATGGTATAAAGTAGAACTTTTAATATCCAGAATGAATAAAACCCCCAATGACATGAACATTACGAAATAAAAAAGGTATTGCTTAAAGATTTAATGAACTGAAACCTTTGTCTAAAACCATCGTTAACAGTAGCATTGTTAGTGGTGTGATAGGACAAAGGCGAGTTATATTAAACTTAATACAAAGCAGCAGCAGCAGCCAAAACAGCCATGACAACAGCTGGACCTTGTTTACCAGCACCGGCTTCGAATGATGAGACTTCTGGTGCAGTTTCGTTGGTAGCAGAGGTGGCTTCAGCAGCAAGGGTGTTTGGAGCAGAAACAGATTCAGCAGCAACGGTGTTTGGAGCAGATTCAGCTGGAGCGGATTCGGCAGGAGCAGCAGCGGCTGGGGCAGAAACAGCTGGGGCAGAAGCAGCTGGAGCGGCAGCAGCAGGAGCAGAAGCAGCAGGAGCAGTAGAGGCTTCTGGAGCAACGGCAGCTGGGGCGGATTCGGCTGGGGCAGCTGGAGCTGGAGCAGATTCTTCTGGAGCTGGAGCAGCAGGAGTAGAAGCAGTAGTAGCACCAGTAAGTGGACAATAAGTGGTATAAATGGTAGTTTCATCACTAACAGTGGTGATACCAGTGGTGTGAGCTTTGGTTTCACAGACATGGTCAGAACATGAGGTGATGGTGACAACAGCAGTTTCCAAGTTGGTGGCGGTGGAGGTGACATTAGCAAAAGCACCTAAAACAGCTGGAGCAGCAGCAGCTAAGACTAAACCGGATGAGAATTTCATTATTGAACGAATGTGATATAGTTTGATAATATAAAGTTATGTAAAATATAAATTTTTATATGATGAAACGAAAAGAAAAAATAGTCAAAGGAGGGATATCAAGTTGTTTAAATAATCTTAATGGTTAAAATCCTTTACACCTCTAAAAGGTTGTTTCATCAAATTCTTACACGAAAAAAACATTCAGTGGTAATAAAAAAGAAACTAGCCCAACTGCCTAATAAAAAAGGTTAAATCAGAAAACGACCAAAATCACTACCAGAAATTCATACCAGTGGTAAAATATTCAACAAGAGGGCAATGATTATGTTTCATAATGTTTGAATCGAAGTGCTTCAAATCGAAATTGTTACGGGAAAAAGTAAATAAATAATATTTGCAGCCTTTTCTAATATTCACACACTTTGTTAACCGTTTCAGAATTTAACTGGATTAGGAAGGTGCCAGTGATTTGAAAGTCGTCGACAAAGCTAAGCGGAATTACACTGCCATAGTCAGGCAAGGCGAGATGTTATAGGCTAGAGACCATACACAAGCTAGAGACAACCTAGACACCATAGGCCAAGGTGGGTCAAAGGTGGCTAATAGCTGATGCCATATTGTTCGTGTTTAAGGTGGTTATTGGTCAATTCAAACTTTCAACACAGGTTGGGCCTTGATGTAACGGATTGCATATTAGCCATTTTTCTTCCTTCACTTTTGACGTTTCTTGTTAACCGGCATGAATAGGTTTTTGTGTGGTACCTTGCGTGAGTCTAGATTGTTCTGAGGGTTTTATGGTTTCAGCTTCTCCTTTTTAATTCGTGTTGCAGGCGAGTTGCAGACGAGTTGCAGACGAGTTGCAGACGGACCGATGCACAAGTATGGTCTTAGGTTGGCCCATTAGCCTTAAGGTCCACCAACCTTAACGACTTGTCTAATGCCTATACTTGATCTATATCCTCTGTTATTCTATTTTTACATTCTCCATGGATTTGTATGTAGCCTGCTTTGCTGTGTGTACTTGCAACAGCAAGAGTAATAAAACAGGTTCAAAACCCATAATTCAGGAGCTTTTCATATGTTCGACCAATATGGTTATGTACGCTAACATCTTCATAAAGGTAAACAGGCAGACAGCAACAGATAGAATACTCTCCCATACTGCTGAATTTCATGGGGTCAGTGTCCATAAATGTAAATATCGATTTTTCGCGTATTTTTTTAGGAGAAGTTGCGAGCCACTGGTGGAACGGGCCAGGAAGAATGCGATGCGATGTCTCGGCCTGGCCCAGGCCAACGAGCCTGGCCAACGTCAATGGGCCTGTGCTGGATATCAGTAACTCTGTGCAACATATAATATGACAAAAATATAATGTAAAGAACAATACCAAACAATTTCTTGTTACACTATAATGTTTATGATACCGCAAAATGGACTTCCACCACAATGTTTTGTTAGGATTCAGGCTAAAAAACAAGCAAAACTTAACCGATTAGAGACGATCAGAGACGATTAGAGACGAGAAGCAAATCCTGGAGTAATGAAGAATTTGCTATAAAACGTAAACCATAAACATATTAAATACAAACTGGATATAAAAATCTTTTTTTAGTAACTTTTTCATTTCTTTCTGGCTATAGAGTCTTGTATTGTCTCTAACGTTAACAAATTGTTGTCCTAGTATAAATCCATCTAAACATAAACAAGCTATCAAAGTAAATTTGAAGCAATTGTACCTTGCCAATCTCTGGATTAATGTTTGAAGTGATTCCCAATTCAACATTCATAACATACTTCACTATTTCAAAACAACTTTAAATGATGCAACCTCAAACCCTTTTAATTTGAAATCAAACTTGTTTCCAGCAATCTTAATTTCATTCAATTCATTTTCTAACGAATCAACTTTAAATACTTGTTCAATTGAAAAAATATCTCCAAATTCTAAGCTTGCTGTTTCAGACCCACCTAATGATTCATAAACTCTAATAATAAATGACTTATGACCCTTGTTTTTAATAGGTATGTTTTTTTCAGTTGAGATATCTTCATCATCTTCACTTCTTTTCAATTGGGACATGATAATTGAATTGGATGTTAATTTAATCGAGTCCAATAAGAAAGTTTCATCTTGATAGTATTTATCTAATTTATAATTGAAATTATATGCCAATTGAACCGTATCCATTCCCAAAAATCCTTTATGTGGATAAACAGCGTACTCAAATTCATGATGTCCCATATCAGCGATATTATCTGGTGCCTTAGGTGATCTCAATAAAGACAACCTCATTAAGTTACCATGGATCGAAGCCCCATATTTACTATTATTGATGATTGATACCCCATAGTTATATTCCGATAAGTCCATAAATTTATGATGACATACTTCAAACTTGGCTACATCCCAAGTAGTATTGAAATGGGTTGGTCTTTTAGTGATACCAAATTGAGTTTCATAATTGGCTTCTTGAGCTGTGTAGATCGTAGTTGGGAATTGTACTTTTAAGAATTTATAAGTTTCATGCCATTCAACATTTGACTTAAACTTAATGAAATTATTTGAAGCTAAATCACTATCATGAACCAAACCTTCAATTGAAATTTCAGTTTCAATATATGATTCTTCTGAAATTTCATGTTTGATGAAAATAGACGATTTCAATTGATTGTTAACAACTTTAGTTACTTTACCATTATTTAAAAACTTGTATTTTTCCAATGAATATAATTCAGTATCCCATGCTGGATAAGTTAATGGCTCATCATCAAACATTAACAATTGATTACCTCCAATAGTTTCACCATTATCAGTTTGTTTGGTTTTTGTGGTATCAATGATCTCACGATCATTTTTAATATCATAAATAGATGTGATAATACCATTGTCATTGATTTCAGCTTTTAATAATTCATTAGATAATGTATAAATACTAGCATTATCATTCTGCTTAATTGAGGCGGGGTATTTAATAGATTTGACTTTATTAAGACCTTTTGAATTGATAGATACTAATTTTTTATCTTCATTCAAAACAGTGGAATGTTTAGTGGAAAATAATTTATGAGTTTTATCAACTTCAATAATTTCATTTCTTTCCCATGGTAAAGTATTCAAGAATTTGAAATCAGTAGATTTTGATTTAGAACTTGATTTGGAATTTAATTTAGTAGTTTTTGTTAATTCATCTAAAGCAGTATCAATTAATTTTTCAACCTTCTTCAAATTGCTAGTTAACATGGGTTTAACTTCTTCATAATAAACCATACCTATACAAGAACCAGGAATAACATCATGGAATTGACATAAACACAAATCTTCCCAAATATCATGAATTTGTTTAATTGGATATTTATAAGTTGGAGAATTAAGAGAAATTAAAGTGGCGATCCATTCCAAATCATGAACTTTAATTTCTAATAATCTGACCCATTTTTTAATATCAGCTTGAGTAGTATAAGTACCTCTATGGAATTCCAAATAAATTTCTCCTCTCCAAGTTGGTAAAGTAGATCCCTGCTTTGATTTTTCCAAAACATCATCATAGAAATCTTCAACTGTTTTACCAATATGAACTGTTGGAATACCATTCGTATTGTTGGCAAATGCTCTTTGTCTTCTTATTTTTTCGATCATTTCTCCTGTTGGTCCACCACCACCATCACCTCTACCGTATAACAATAATCCGGTTGGAACATCTCTTAAATTTTGATGTTGATGTTGAGATCTAACAGTATCACCAAAATTAGCTAAAGCAGTATAAGTATTAGCTGGCGGCATATGAACCAAGACTTGACTACCATCAATTCCAGCCCAATTGAAAGTAGTTAAAGGAAATTGATTAATATTATTCCATGATAATTTTTGAGTTAAGAACTTTTCAATACCAGCAGATTGACAAATTTGAGGAATTTGAGATGAATAACCAAAAGTATCAGGTAACCAATAGGTTGTAGCATACATTCCAAATTCATTTAATTGAAATCTTTGGCCCAATAAAAATTGTCTAATTAAACTTTCACCATTTGGTAAATTAGTATCATTTTCAACCCAAGAACCACCAATTGGTAAAAATTGATTAGTTGTAAATTTTTCTTTAACTTTATCAAAGATTTCAGGATGATATAATTTTAACCATTTAAATTGTTGCATTTGTGAAGCAACAAAGATATATTCAGGGAATTCATCAGCAATTTTCAATTGGGAAGTCCAAGATCTAACAATTTTACGTTTAGTTTCAGCAAAGGGCCATAACCAAGCAGTATCAATATGACAATTTCCAACTGCTATAACGTCAATATTATTATTAAGGCTGCCAAATTCTTCAAATACTTTTTCACTATCAACTTTTGTACCTAATAACTTTTGAGCTAAAGTTCTTCCAGTTTTAATTGAATTAATATCATTTGGATCAAAAGAATTCATAATTTCATTACAAAGGGAAGCTGCTTGATATTTTTGCCAACCATTTGGTAATTCTCTTGCAGCATCACTTAAAGTCCAAAAATCTAAAAATAAACGATGAGCTTCAACGTTTGGTAATAATAAATCAGCTTTTGATAAGTTGAAATATCTATTTGGGTCAACATTACCATCTTGACTAATACCGAACATACCATTACAAGAAATTTCCAAATAAAATAATTGAGGTTCAGATGTTAAGTATTCAGGAGGGAATTTGAATGCAGTTCTTTCATTACCTCCACTGAAAGCTTGTAAAGGTAAACCTTTATCGTTATAAATCAAACCTTCATTATTACAGTCCCAATCGATATCAATTTCTTGATCCAAGTCCAACCAATGTTGAGGCAACTCAATGGTAAATTTAAACCAAAATGTTTTCCAAGAAGGACCAAAATTATCACCTTTTCTAGCTGGTTGCCAATCTACGCTATCAAAATCGATGTCTTTAAATAAAGGTCTTTGAGTTTCTCCATTTGGACCATCTGGCACCTTATAAACCTGTAAATTGGGAATATCGAACCTTTCAATATCATAGAATTTAGGCAAATTCAAAGAATGATACTGTCCACCGGTATCAATGAATTGCCTTAATCTCAGCTCATAGATATGATCAATTGGTTTGAAATTAGGTTGTAAATTGATTTTATCGTAAGACATTTTTCGAATTGTACAATTGGTAGTTCAATCAATAGTTCAACTAAATTAACAGCCCAACTAAACTAACAATTCAACTAAATTAACAGTTCAATTGAATTAAAAGAAAGAATTAAGCGCTGGCTCTATGTGACACAGACCGAAAAGGAGTGGTGATAAAAGGGTGAGCCAGGAGTGCAAGGGCGAAAACATGGGGGTGATAGCCCAGCGGGCCCAACGGTGCGGGAGGACGAGGGCTAGCCATAGTTCACTGCCAAAGGCCTGATTAGGCAAGATAATTGGAAGACGTGCGCAGTCGAAGAGAGATTGGAAGGGGGACTGAGGATCAAACAGGCCAAGTGAAGCCAGAAGACAACCAAATGACACAACTGATAAGGATTAAGTAGAGTGTATATTCAAACTATCTAATTGATATGGACTTCTTTGTCTTCTTCAATACTATGAACATGATCATGGTCTTTAATGGAGGCGCTATGGACTTCAGGTAACTTGACAGTAAAACCCTTAATCAAGCTGAATTCATTTAAAATAGATCCTCCTAAATCTGATATTTTAGTCTTGAAGGATGAAACATCAGTATCTGAGCAGGTTTCTTTTAATGTAATAATGTATTGTTTAACTGATGACATTGCGATTCTATAACTTTTTAATATATGTAAAGATTTGATCTTAACAATTGAATAAAAGTATTAAACAAATTCTGGAAAAAGGATAATGCAAATGATATTTATATAACTGAAACAGCCCTTAAAATGAATGATTTAAGGGTGACGACATGGTCGCTGCCAGTGGATTTTAAAGGAGGGTAGCGGCCATGCGAGTCCTCAATGCTCGGCCCCCCGGGGGCTCTCTGTTGCTCCCTGGCCTGGCCCAGGGAGCAACAGAAGCGGTGCGACAATATCGTGGCAACCGTTTTCACAGGGCTTTAAAAGGAGACAACTGGCCGTTTCCCCAGCCCGACTTTTTGCGTTGCCTGGCACAGAGACATTTGTATCATGGATCCATACTTGAGGGAGCTATTGACCAGTTATCATTAAAGAATCCAACCTCCAGTAGCAATGACATTCATTGACAACTTCATACATAGATTCAAAAACAAATCGGTACTTTTCTATACGACCTTGATAGTGGTTTCTACGACCTATGTTTTTTATTTGATTGACACCTTGCCTGAAGTACCAGAAGACCCCAAACGCAAGAAACCTAAGAGTTCGGATACGAAGAAACTGAAGACCACGAAGCATCCAAGCAAAGAAGTTAAGAAGAGTTCAAAGATAACCATGAAGAAGGAAGTAATACCATGATTTGCAAGTACTACCAAGGTAGTGAAAATTGTACTTGGTACCCTTGTATAACCACTATAGGTACAATTTGCAGTAAATAGGTTGCTAAAGTATCCGTATATATATGACTTGACATCACAGTAATCTCTGATACAAAATTTCATCGCTTGGAAGCACTTAAGGATCTGGGAGGGTTTCATGCCACCCATATAGTATGTTGGCAGGGCATGAATTGACATGCATAGTATGAATTGACATGCATGGTATGAATATGCCCGTGCATAGCATGAATATTGGCAGACGCATAAGCAGAAGACCGCAACCGTTGCAATCCAACTGCTGAACAACCTCAGCATTTCCATTCTTGCTGAGCAGACCCTGGTCAGGCTTAGTAGATCTAGGCCGGCCCTGACACTGACTCAGCAACTGTCAGTCTAATTGTCTCGGTAAAATGTCTACTCGGTGATTACTTGATTCACTTAATAATGAATTAATAAACGGAGAATTTTCCGCTTGCTTTGCTCCTTTGTCAGAGGCCAAAGTTCACTATAAAAGGGGGCGAGAGACATTTGAAATTTTTTCTCCAACAAAGCTCAAACATAATAATATAATCATGGTTAAAGCTGGTATGTAATGATCTTAAAAGCTATATTCAACACTGGATCCGAATGTAATGAAGACAGAAACAGAAGTGGTTGCAAAAAAAGCAATGGCCAAAGGTCAATTGTGCAAATTGGTTTGTTCTTTGCCATGAGCAAATATAATGTACTTGAAAAGTTTTGATAATTATATTTGCTCAGGCTATGGTTCCATAGTTTGCAACCAAATTTTTGGGTCAAAGGTTCATTTAATGCTCAATTGTTATGCGTTGGGGTACCCAAGTATCTGCCACGCCAATTTAGGTCCAGTTGAAGCCAACTGGCACCAATCTAGGTGTAGTTGAAGCCGAGCCGGTGACTCAATTGATGCCAAAATCGATCTGAATTGCTCGGTCAACCGTCCACGAATGATTACTAACGTTTTTTGTTTTAGTTGCAATTGTTAGAGGTGATGCTAAAATCTCCGGTACTGTTTATTTCGAACAAGCCAAAGAATCCGATCCAACCACCATTACTTGGGAAATCACCGGTAATGATGCTAACTCCTTGAGAGGATTCCACGTCCATACATTTGGTGACAACACCAATGGTTGTACTTCAGCTGGTCCACATTTCAATCCATTTTCCAAAACCCACGGTGCTCCAGAAGATGATGAAAGACATGTTGGTGATTTAGGTAATATTACCACCGACTCAAATGGTGTTGCCAAAGGTTCTAAACAAGATTTATTAGTTAAATTGATTGGTGAAAACTCAATCTTAGGTAGATCTGTTGTTGTTCATGCTGGTACCGATGATTTAGGTAAAGGTGGTCATGAATTATCTAAAACCACTGGTAACGCTGGTGCCAGACCTGCCTGTGGAGTCATTGGTATTGCTAACTAAATACTTTGACTTAACGAATCAGAAGAAACCAAAATTTGGCTTTGATAGTTTTATTTTATAGTATGTAGTTTAAATAACACGACTTATGTTTTCTGTATTGTTTGCTCTATTTAAGCTATTCACTTAGTGAAGAGAGAAAATCACAATTATCTTGCAGATGGGCCAGAAGTATCTTATAGATGTCAGAGAAAGTCAACTATCTGATGTCAGAGAAGTCAAGCATTTTATTTTATTGAACTTTTAAAGAGAATTTATGGTTTTGGTAAGTACCAAACATCGTCAGGACAAGTAGAAGATCCCATAGCATCTTCGAATTTATAATTCCCAGTTAAAACATTACCTTTTAATAAGTAGTAATACCAAACCTCATTCAATACCCCATCTGAGGTACAACCTAAATGAACGTCCTTACCACCATGACTTTTACTTAAAGCATCTTGAATATCAGTTAATTTATAAGTTTGTTTAACTGTTGGCAAAATCCCACACTTACTTAAAAATTCATAAGTATTTAAATCATCCCAAAGTTCAGTGACTTTTTGCCAGAAATAAACAGCAGCTTCATATTGAGTATATTGGCCAGTAAAACATGAAGGATTCACGGTATTCATACAAGTGGCATGCTTGTTATATTCATGCTGCCATAATTCAGGATTAGTGTCATCAGCAACATTAGAATCTGGGGTATTTAACCAATATTTATCCATCAACTCAAATAATTCAGGTTTGTCAAATTGGTTAACAATCAAATCAGTGATATTTAAATCATCAGGAATTTCTAAATCTGGTTGACAAAATTGATCATAAGATCCATCACATCTATCACTCCATAATCCATGGATAGTAAATGCTTTATCAATTGGCATTGAACTACTTGGATCGGTACTTATTTTATTCCAAATGTTTTGCAAGAATTGGCCAATTCCATAAAATCCAATCCCCTTAAAATACTGCTTCTTATCATCGATTTGTTGTTTGGCAGCTTGATCTCCGTTTATAGCTACATCAACTAAGGTCTGATCATAGTCCCAAAATTGAGTTAACAACATCAACCCATCTTTTTCAAAACAACATGCTTGACTGTCAGGAATCTCAGTCTTATTGACACAAGTATATGATAAAGAAGGGCTACAAGATCCGACTGGAGATTGTGAAAACCAATTTGGAAGCTTGGAAACGTCCAAACTCAAAGCTGGGGCAGCTAATGAAAGAACCAAAATAGGGGAAACCATTACCGTTGTTAATTATCAATAATTCTGGGGTTTGCCAACTTGCCTTTTTGCAACCAACATTAAGGATAAATGCTTTACTTTATATAGTTTCTGGAATTTTTCAAACAAATCATTGTCAATTAAAGTTTTTAATTCCAGTTTATTGTTCTAATTCTTATTCATTCATGTTTGAAAAACTTTTACATATAGAACCGCTAATTTATGAAAGAATCCTAATTTCGATGCCGTACATCTAAATGCAAATTAATTTTTCACAGTTAAACGTTTTCTTGTGATCTCAAGTCAAATTTTGTGCCAAACAAATTACCCTCGGAATTACCCTCGGAAATACCCTCGATAGGCGATCAGTCGGTGATCCACACAGCCAGCAAATAGCTAGCAAACAGCTACAGAAATAAAGGGGCACCACCCTCGATAAAACCACCGGAAATGTTGTTGTTGTCAGAATCACCTACGTCGAATGGGCTTTAATTTTACAATACTCCTTAATAATTTTATAGGAGGATTAATTAGCTACATGTTTTACCATAGAACATAACCACACAATAACCTCACCATTGGCAGTTTCTTAAATTAACTACGAACAAGTACGAGTATGCAATTGTTTAAAAAACGTTTTTTAACAATACATATGGGTACTGATTCTAGGACAGGCTAGGGTAATTCATTTTACCAATAAGAAACTTTGAAAGTAAATTACATTTTCATCGGAAATTGTTAAATTAAACCCATTTGCATTGACATTTGACCTGTTGATAGTCAACTTGAATGGTTGGTTTACATACATGGGATTTTTCACTTTATAATCTAATTTCAAAATTTGACTATTTGGGTAGATTTTCTTGAACCAATTCAAAATTATGGTTATAATCAAGGGACCTTGAACAATAATATCTTTGAAACCTTCAGATTGGCTGTAGTTTGCATCGAAATGGATCTTATGTAGATTGTATGTTAAAGCGCTGTATTTTAATATCAGCTGGTAAGATAATTTCAAGTCCAATGAATGGTTTATATCTGTAGTTGCAAGCTGGTCCGAGGCCAGGGCCATATCTACTGATGAATGAAAGGGGTTATTAGTGTACATCATATACCTTGTTTCGTTCAAGATTGGTCCCTCTCCATCTGTGAAAGACCGGTTTATCCCAACAAATACCGAATCTTGAATGGACCGAACTTGGACAATTTGTTCTGTACATTTAATCAAATGCCCAATATTAGAGTCAATTTGCAACGGTCTAATGAAGTTGAGCTCTCCCTTGACCCACATCCTTCGTTTGAAGAGCTGGTTCTTTGAATCTGCAATAGCTTCTTCGCCCGTTGCTAAATCGACCGGTGCCTGATAATTGTCGTATCCATCAGTGCCTAGGTGTTCATTTAATTGATTGTTTATCAATAAATGATAGCCCATGGTTAAGTCTTTGGGTGGTGCCCCCGCTGGCGTCAATGGCGCTTTATCAGCGGTCAAAATTGTGGATAATAACCTTTCCAAATGGTTTACTGTCCCCGTGGAGAACGTATCCTCAAACTTCCATGTCTTTTTCTTGATATATTTGGACCATATCAACACTTTCTCTTTCATATCATAGTTAACGATCCTGTATTTGTCACACTCATCTCAATTTTTTTTTCAAGCGAAGCATCGCAAGGTTTTTTCTTTAGTGATTTCTGTGTTTATCAACGATATTGCAAGGTTAAAGACATAAGCAGGTTGTAGGGGTACATAGACAGGAGCACAAGATGTCTGAAGATGCCAAAACCTTGAAAAGGATAAAAAACAAGCAACAAAGACAGAAAGTCTTTGCCGAGTTGAAACATGAAAAAAACAAAGCCAGACACAAGTTAAGATCGGAAAGAGCTAAAGAAGAGAGATTAAACCCAGAATTAAGAGAAGAAAGATTAGCCACGAATGTTCCAGAGACTATTGATTCCAAAAGGGTTTATGATGAAACCATTAGCGAAGAATTCGAAGGAGAAGATGAATTTAATGAGATATTTGCCAGTGAAAAGGCCCCCAAATTATTATTGACTACCAATACCAATGCTAAGAAATCCGCTTATGAATTTGCAGATTTGTTGATGGATTTTTTACCAAATGTAACGTTTGTAAAGCGTAAGTCCCAATTCACTATCAAGGATATGGTTAAATTTTGTAATAATCGAGAATTTACTGATTTAATAATTATAAATGAATCAAATAAGAAAATCACTGGGATAACATTCATTCATTTACCAAATGGACCAACGTTTTATTTTTCATTGACTTCAATAACTGAAGGTAAAAAAATCAAGGGACATGGAAGGGCCACTGATCATATGCCAGAATTGATATTAAATAATTTTAATACTAGGTTAGGTAAAACCGTAGGAAGATTATTTCAATCGATATTTCCAAAGAATCCTGAGTTCAAGGGAAGACAAGTAATAACTTTGCACAATCAAAGAGACTATATTTTTTTCAGAAGACATAGGTATTTATTTAAGAGTGACGAAAGAGTTGGATTACAAGAAATTGGGCCTCAGTTTACGTTGAAATTAAGAAGATTACAGAAGGGTATTAAAGAAGAAACCGAATGGGAGCATAGGCCAGACATGGAAAGAGACAAACGTAAGTTTTACTTGTAGCTGCATCCCAAATATAATTGACATGACCCCTCTGGGCCTCTGGGCCTCTAAATCTCTGCCAGAGCCTCTAGCCTCTGTCAAAACGAATGGTCGTCTGGTGCCATTCTGGGCCATTTGATGCCTTTTGATGCCATTCTGGGCCCCTGGAAGAGCCCCTGGTGCCAGTGAGCCCTAATAATAAGGGGCGTGCACACTACCATCAGCATCTGCCGCCTCTTTCCTCACGAATTTTATCAACTCAAAGGAGCGAATAATACACTGGGAAGCTATCAAACGATTCCAAAGGCAATCAGTGTGGGAAGTAAGATCTGGCAAGCGAGATTTCGAACATATAAAGGATTGGATTGCTTACAATTGATTGAAGTTCTTTTGAAATTTTTTTCTGTTGTGTTGGGTGTGTCTTTTTTTTTACCGCTGACCGACCAGAAAATCACTCAAAAGGTCCAAACTACTCAAAGGGTATATAAAGAAGGCTTGTATAGCAGCAAAAAAGATAGCAGACGAAGACCCAGTAGAGAAGAGTGGCACAAAAGGACAGCAGCGGCGTTGGTTGATATATTGAAGCAAAAACACATACAAGACGAGATCTGAAGGTGATGACGATGGATAGTAATGGATTAAATCAAATAATTACCGCTTTACAGACCGTATACGATAACAAATCCACCAATGATCAAAGGCGAGAAGCCCAACTGTTTTTGGAGTCGATTAAGATCAATGATGAAAGTCCGTATTGGGGCTATCAATTGAGTCTTCACGATAATAATAAAGATAATTATATCGTTAGGCATTTTGGGTTGTCTTTATTACAAAATTCTATCAATAAGAAGTTCCACACTTTCAATTCATCCAAGGCTCTAATGATTAGAAACTGGATAATTGATTTGGCTAATAAAACTCATGAAGATGATCCTCACTATATTAAAGAGAAATTGGCTCTTTTATGGGTCTCTATTGCTAAAAAGATATGGGGATCCTATCTAGTTAAGGTGCTAACGTCTAATTCGAATGCTTCTAATGGTAACACCTCGAATAGTTCTAGTGTTGATAGTAGAATCTCAAATGGCAATTCAAATCAATATAAGTTAAGTGAACAAGATACTTTGGATGGATGGACGGCGATGGATTCTGATTTATGGAAATTATGGAATCATAACTTAGTAACAAGAGAATTGTGCTTGATTATAATAAGGACTTTATTTGAAGATATATATATCTTGGATGATCCAATAGCAATGAAACGGACAGCAATCTTGAATCAATTATGTGTATTAATAATAACTCCTGGCGAAGTCTTGAATAAATTGTATGATACCAATGAAAATGTATTGATTTGTAAACATATATCTGAAGGTTGGTTTCATCATTGGTCTCAATTCTTAATTGAGATCTTATCATCTAACGATTATAAGTCTTCATCTTGTCAAACGTTTGTTCCTAAAATCTTATCAACTTTCAAAACTTGTTTACATTGGATCCAACCTGAAATATTAAGAAATGAAAATATCATGCAAAACTTAATCAATATTTTGACTATACCCGATATCAAATTGAAAACTTTAGCAATTGATTGTTTACATATTTTATTCACTAGAAGTTATTCTGACCATGAAGATTTTGATTTTTTCATTGGTTCAATATTCACAAATGAAGGTATCAATAAATTACAACAATTTTACCAAAGTTTAGAAATTGATATCGATGATTTTGATGAACAATTATATTCCTTATTGAAAAAAACTGTTGAATTGATTGTTTCTTTAAGTGAATATTTAAATATTTCTTTACCTTCCAAAAACAAAATTGATTGGGACAAATCAGATATTGATAATTATTTAAGATTGGTCTTGTCAACCACAAATCATCCAAGTTTAATTATTTCGGGATTGTCTTTACAAATGTGGGTTACCATATTAAGATTTGATGAATTAAGTACAAAGTTGAAAATCGATGCCATTTTATTGGATTTATTAGAAATCTCAGCCAATAGAACTATTAATTATACTTTAGTTGATGAAGATAACTTATCTAAACAATACTTGGATTTTGATTTTGATTCAGCTTCAGATTCGAATTCCTTTTTAACTAATTATAGAAAATTCAATGAAGATATTGTACGAATTACCGTTTGTAAGAAACCCGAAGAAGGATTAATGTGGTTGGAAAATAGATTACAGAATTTCTTCAGTAGTGAAATCGGTAATAGTTGTATTGAAAAATATAAATTAGATGAAAAATCTATTGAATTCAATTATGGGAATACTCAATTTAATATAATTGAAAATTGTATCCGTGGTATTTCAAGATGGAGAATTTGGTATAATGGTGAAGATTTTGATACTATTAATAATCGATTAAATGGATTAGTTGAAAATTTAGGTGAGCGATTATTGGCCATGAACTTAGCTTGCCCTCTATTAATTAGAAAACAAGTTCAGACTATGGTTCAATTTGCTCCTTTATTAAAAGATGTTAGTCCTTTGATGTTTCAAGTATTGGAAAAAATCTTGACCACTGCCACTTTTGAATATCCTGAAAACATTAATGACGATGAGAAAGAACTAATCCGTGATTTAAGAACTAGTTGTGGCACTGAATTGAATCGGTTGGCTTATATTATGCCAGAATCTTTAAAGAAGACTTTTGTTGATTTAGAAAATGTAATTTCCAATATTTTGTCATCTAAAAAGGTCAGTGACCATGAAGTTGTTGCATTCAAATCATTTCTCTTGGTGATTGCATCAAGATCATCTATTGATAATCGTGATGAATTATTTGCTAAGATTGTTGATCCAGAAATAATGGCATGGTCTTCACCGGAAACCGAAAAAGGGTTAACTGAATTACATTGGTTTATGGAAAGAATTGGTATAGTTGAAATTGCCAAGTATTTCCAAACCCGGGGTATAACTGCAAACACAGATTTATTGGAAGCTAAAATGGATGAAGAAGGTAAAGTATTAAGAAACCGTTTGAAAGATCATTGGTCATCAATTTTCCCCATTAGAGCTACAAGAATTTTCATTCAGTATAGTATTGAAAAATTAAATCATGAATCACCCGAGTTTCTTAATTTATTAAAGTTATGGAAGCCTAGAGTTCAACCAATTATACCTCATATTCTTCAATTATTAACTCAAATTCAAAATTATCATAATCCAAATAATTGGAAAGATTTACCAGTGGAAGTTCAATCATTTGTCAAGTATAGTTGTTTAGAAAGATTTTGGCAACAAGGAGTATCTATTCAAAGTAAGGAAACCTTCATTGAAGAGAATGTTAAGGCAGCGTTGACATTAAGAGATTTTGCAGATTCTGTTGGTCATTTAATTAGATATACCAGAGAATATGCCTTTTTAACCATTGGTTCATTATCCCAATTGGAGGATACATTATATGAAATCCCAAATATTGGATCTATGATTTGGAAAGCTGTGACTGGAGAAATGGTTGGGATCACTTTACACAGTTGGAAGCATATGATTAATAGTTGTTTAAGAAGTGTTGTAAGAAATTGTCCTGTCAAGTTTGTAAATGTTTTCATGACCGAATTATTACCCAAATCATTTATTGATTTAGATAAACTATTAGTTAATAAATGGGAAAAAGTTTATAATGATGGTTTACAATTACAAGGTAATGAAGATGATGAAACTTTAAGTGAAGAAATGATGGAAGAACATATGTTACGACAATTGACTGCCACCGTTGTAAGATATTTGATGGATATTGTACTGCAATTCAATTCAAAAACCACAACTGATACGCAATTTGCATGTAAACGATTAATAATTGAAAATAAAGACATTTTAGCACCCTTTTTAAACCTTTGTTGTCATATTATAATGTTTAAAGATACAAAATGTTCATTCAATACTATATTAGTATTGAGAAACGTATTATCGGAAATCTTATTAATTGATGATGATGTTGATAAATTTTTATGTGACAATTTGATCAAAGCTTTATTAAGGGTCTTAACCGATGATTACTTTGTTGAAACCCATTCCGAAGCAGCCATTGCTTTAACTACATTATATTGTACATTAAGATCCAAAAATGACTACCCAGCACGGATATTGATTCAAAACTTACCCAATGTCCATTCTCAGCATATATCCAATTTTGAGACCTTGTTGGTGAACTCCAAGTCTTTGAAACATCAGAGGCTGGCATTATTAGAACTAATTCGAATTGCTAAGAATAAGGAAGATGATAATGATATGGAGACCATGAAAGAGCGTAAAAAACAATTGGAAGCTGCTTCACTAGCAAGAACTAAGAAGTTGCAACAACATTCAGACGTAATGAATGATCCATACACTGAAAACGGAGCATTGAACAATTTGTTTGGCGAAGACTAGTAGTCCAAGGTCTCCAGGTCCTGCCATGGCCTGCCCTAACTATGGCCTGCCCTAACTATGGCCTGCCCCTAAAACTAGGTTCGAAGTCTCGGAACCTTTGAAAACTTGTATACTAATAAATAATAACACTATGTTGTTCTCTTGTGCCGTTGGAGTCAGACTTCAACGATGTCGTCATATATGTCGTTGACCGAGATTTTTGGCTTTGTGCTCGTCAAGATCAACAGGTGGAAAAACGGTGGGAACAACAATTTAGCTAACAGGTCTATTGGTTGTTTACGAACGATTGGAAGTATTGAAGGGATCAGAACACGCAATGCCTATCAAATCATTGGAATCGTATTTGTTCGAGAGAAAATTGGTGAGCACCAGCTCGATTGAGATCCTTCAAAATGCCACGATTGGGATAGACGTGGAACATTATTTAAGTAGGATTTATACCTTTAAAAAGGAGCAGTTTTTGTCGGCTATTGGAGGTATACCAAGCTCATTAAGAGATTATATCCAAAGCGACTTGAAGGTGTTTAAGGAATGCAACATCAAACCCATTTTCGTTATTAAAGGGTTGGATATACAATTACAATTGGAAGATTTGAAAACAAACGAATTAAGCGCCAGTGAACAGCATTTGGAAAATTCATGGGGGAAGTTAAACGCCAAAGAGTCTATGAATTATAACAATTATAACAATAATTATAATAATAATGATTCATTCAGATTGTTTACAGATCCTTTACCATTCAAACCAATGATTAATGATTTGGTCAAGATCTTTATTGATATTGATATCGACTATTTAATATGTCCTTATGATGCTTCGTTTCAATTGTCTTACTTGTATCAAAATAAATTGATCGATTTGATATATGGATCTACCGATTTATTGTTGACTAAGGTCGATAAGTTTATTTTGGGAATGGAGTTTCAATCAAAAGACTTTAGATTTATTGATAAGTCTAAAGTCTTGAAAGAATTAAACTTAACTGAAAGACAATTGTTGGATATAAGTATAATGGTGGGTTGTAATCTTCAACCAACAACTTTCCCAAGCTTACCGCCATTACCAAAACCAAATCCTATCCAACCTTATCCTCAATTAAGCTATTTCAAATTGGCTTTGGATATTTTCTATCAGTATATTTCATTTAATGGTGATGCTCAAGATTTATATGGCTATTTTTATAGTGCTAATGATCAAAGATGTTTGGATTTATACCATAAAGGATTTTCGGCCTTTAAATATATTCCAATTTTGAATCAACAAGGGTATGTCACTTTATATTCAGCTGAAATGCAAAAATTGAATTTAGCAACTGAAAATGATGGATTATTTGGTCTAGATGATGATGATTTAGATCAAAATGATGAATCAATAAATGAAGCTACTGGGAAAGGAAACTTTGAAAATGGTGGTACCAATAAAATAACTGATTCAAAATCAATTAAAGATAAAGTTATTCAAGTACCCAATGATGTTCATGATATAATATCCCAAAGATTGCCACCTGAATTATATTTCTATCAATCTATTGGTTTGGCTCCAACAGAGTTATTAGAAGCCATCACTCAAGGTCAATTGGTTGTTAGACCTACATTGGAAAGTGGATTAAGTGATAGTTATAAGAAATTGACCAATTCTAGATTATATACTGATAATTTAGATTGTTTATTCAATTTGCTTACTCAAAATTTGGCTAGATATTATCAAGTTAAAAAAATCAAAGTGAATTATTGGTATAAGCCAGAAGTTTTAGAATTAAATAATAGAATGAATCCATCAATTAGTAGACAAATAAATCATTTATTTTATAAAAATGAACTGTCGAAAGATTTCAATATAATTGATTTTTTCCAAAACATTAATGAAACATATACCAAAGATAATTTATTTAATGGAACAATTTCAAACAATAATGAAATAATTTCAACAGTGATGTTAAGATCATTATATCTATTAGGTATAATTGATCAAAAATCCAATGAATTGACTAACTATGGTAAGATTTTGAAAATATTTACTAAAAAGCACGACAGTAATAAATTATTGAATTCTACTTCATTACAAGAATTAATATTAATAATATTTTTAATCAGGTCTGATTGTCTTAAATTAAATGAATCTAATAAAGAATTTAGTTCGGTTGGTAGAAATTTCAAAGATTTAGGTGGTGGTGGAGGATCCAATAGTGAGATTAAATTAGAAGCCGATGAATTTAAACATATAACCTTATTATCTAGGATATTTTCAATTCACAAATTGAACATCTCCCCAATTAATTATCAAGGACCAATTTCAAGAAGTTTATTAAACTTTAGATCCCACTTAAAATTCATCTCAACCAATATCATTTATACTTTACAAAGTTGTTTGATTGACTTGATCCTTCGCCAAGAAAAGAATAACATTAAAGTAAGCTACGATTCCAAAGATGATTGGAGTAAATTAGTTGATCAAATACCATTTTATAAAGATATAAATAATACTTTATTGGGGGTTATAAGTGAAATTTATTTTGAGTACAGCTTGAAACAAACAAAGTTGAATAAAGATATACCAAAAGAACAAATCATTGAAAGTACCAACGACCAGTTATTGAATTCAGTCTATCAAATCAACAATTCAACCTCTAACATCAACGTTCATGGGGTTAATAGTATTACTGCGGGCCAATTATTAAATGATTTCAAGAGTGGAGTTGAATTCTGGTCCCTATTTGTTGATTTTATTAAAGTCATTAATGACACTGATAAGTCTATAATCAGTGATAGTTATTGTAAGTCGATGTTAGACACAGACGAATGGATGAAACAATTTGTTTAACATGCTTCTTCACAAACTTCACAAACTTTCCAAAAAATACCTAAAAAAAAACCTGGAGGTTTATTAATTGTCAATCCTCTGTATCATAGATGAATACATAAATTCTCCAATTGTTGGTTCTGTTTGTGCTCTTGCAGTCTTGTCATTTCATCTCTATCGTCTGCGATTTTTCAGTCTGAGATTTTTCACTGGTGATTTCTTTGATCCAAAACAAAGCTCTATGATTGTTGGTAGAAGCGGTGCAAGAATTGGCGGCAGAGCCGTAAGAATTGGCAGAAGATTCAATTCAACCGTGCCTGATATTACCAAGGAAATATCCAGTGAAAGCCTATTGACAGGAACCGGGAATGGCCCATTTATAGAGTTACCGACGTTTAGCCCTGTAAGTAATTCAAGCAATTTATTGAGTGTAAAGATGCCACAATCGTCCAATTTGAATATAAGGCATGGTGCGCTAGTAGCATTGAATGGTAACCTACAAGGGTTGACGAGTGTCAATAGGAAGTTGGGCGGTAAGACCTATTATCAAATCTTACAGTCAGAAGAATCAATATCGCTATTGATTGGAGGGAAATTAAAACCGAATAGGATGAATAACTATTCCTTGATTGAAGTTGAAGATAAGGCAGAGAGTTGGACTATTTTCAACGATGAAAGTTTGGTCGCTTGGACTGGCTATGACTTTGGCCTAGAGCCTACCAAGACAATAGATCGTTGGAACAGTTTTAAAACTATAGGTAAAGGATTGCTATTGGTGAGTGATGGGAATAAGATAGTCAATGTGGAATTGGAACAAGATGAGAAGATGTTGGTGAATCCAAATGGCTTAGTTGCAGCAAATACTTTGACTCCACTTGAATTCCTAACCATAAAGAACGAGAGTAGATTGCCAACGTTGCCTTCGCTAAGTTTACCTAGACTCCAAGTACCTCGATTCATAACAAGACCTCTAAGTTCTATCAGTAGGTACATCTCGGCACAGTACCACAAGTCCATTGAAGTATTGGGCTTGAATGAAGCCATGATTGGTTTTGCCCATTATAGAACCAGATTGAAGTATCATTTCAAGAATGTGACGTTGTTTCTCAAGTTGAACTTGATCAATAGGCTATTTAGAAGGTCAATACTAGTTGAGATCAAGGGACCAAGTAAGTTGCTTCTAAGTACCAATACTCAAATCCCCAACGGGAAAGTGTTTACAAAGAAAGAGATTAATGATATTTTTCACAAGGTCTAAGTGACTCCAGCTGCCCAGCTGCCCAGCGTCTCGGCCCAGCGTCTCTATACCCTTCATACGACGCAAATACACACTGCTACGTTCTCTTTTAGCTCTAAAGTCAGGCGAGCGTTAAGGTCGAGAAATCAACAGAAAAAGCCTCAACTTTGTCTAAGGATTATACTGAATTTGGTTCTTATTGACACATTATAACGGATCCCACCGAAGCGGTTGAGTACTGTGATAGATTGCTGAAGAGTTGGATTGAGCTCGATCAAGACTGTGAGGACAACAAATTCCAGTAAAGAGCCTTGCACTCATTAACGCTCGTTAGCATTAGATTAGCCGCTAGCATTAGCTCATTAGCGTTAGCTCGTAAGCATTAGCTCAGGGGTTGTATGGAAATAGTATGGAAATATCGAAACTCACCAATCCAAGCGATTGGAAATACTTTGCTAAAGGCAATGCCAATATTTTGTTCAAATACACCGGCCAAAATGACTATTTAAGGCATAAATTATTGAGGTTAAGATTATTAAAAGAAAATGATCAGTATATATCGACTTGTGAATTATATGATTTTGTTGAATTAAGATGCAAACACCTATTCCCGCAATCTATAATCGACATTCAATTGGTTGTGTTAACGGAAGATTTCGTTCATGATTTGGACTCGGGTACCGATGATAAATTGATGGTTTTTGAAAGATACGGTTTATTGATTCCAAATATTTTGGATGGAGATTATGATAAAGAAGTGTTATCAAAGAATTGCAACTTATATTATAATAATAAATTGAATTCCATAACTTTAGAAATGAAACCTAAATGGTTATATGATAACAAAACGGATAATTACTGTAGAACTTGTCTGTTGAATCAATTAAAAGGCTTTAAAAGACATTATTGTCCTTTAGATTTGCTATATGAAGATTCCTTGGAACAAGGTATAGACGATATATTCGGGGCAGTACCTGATTCACTATTGAATGAAATTTCAGATAATATCCCTGTTAAACAATTATTCAAGATCTTTTTAAATAACCCCAATAATGTATTTCAAAAGTTAAAATATCATCAAAAAATCAATGATAAGAATGATTTGATTGAAAATTTAACGAGTCCCAATGATGTATCGGCTAATTTATCTTTGGTTATGACTTTAAGAGATGTTGGGCTATTTTTAAAGTTTGAAAAATATGATAAATTCAATAATATTCACAATAGTCATAACAACATCAATAATATAATTACAATTGATGAAAAAAGGTATCTATTAACTTGTAATATTTATGATTTGGATTTGAAATCAAAGACAAAGTATAAACATTGGCTAGAAATCGAACATCAATTACAACCAATTTATAATTCTTCAAATCCAAATTGGAGACTCTGTATAAAGCATTAGATTTATACTGATTCACATGGACTCCTCCTTATTTTCATCGGCAGCTAGCTATTGTTTTATTTACTTTCATTATATTATTCATTATTACATTTCATTTTAATTCATCTAAAAAGGGGACAAAGAAACAAGAAGTTTGGTCAAGCATAAACACATATGACAACCTTAGATGCATAGAGCTATTTTTCATTAATTACAAATTATAAAATAGATTATTTCTTATATATATACATATATATTCAATTAAAGATATATAATGGAGTCAACTATAGTATCCATTAGGTTTCAAAACATAAAAGCAAAGGGAAATTACCAAACGTCTTCTTGGTATCTATTTTGTGTTTTCAAACTTCTAACTAATTCAGCGGCCTTTTCTTCACTGATGTCTCTATCTTTAGCAACAATTTGGGATAAAGTATGTTGAACATCTCTTGCCATTCTTGAAGCATCACCACATACATAAACAAAAGCACCGTCTTTCAATAATTTAGCAATGGCAATTTGATTTTCTAATAATTTGTCTTGAACATAAACCTTTTTACCTGGAACTTCTCTTGAGAAAGCAGTAAACATTTCAAATGAATCACCTAATTTCTTACCATAAGTTGGCCATTCTTCTTTGTATAAGAAATCTTCAGTTGAATTTCTACAACCATAAAATAATAAAATCTTACCAATTTCAGTATCACTTGATTCTTTAATGGCAACTTTTTCTCTAATAAAACCTCTAAATGGAGCAACCCCAGTACCAGGACCAATTAAAATTATTGGAGTTTTTGGATTAGAAGGTAATTTAAAAGTAGATCTTCTAACATGAACTGGTAATTTAAATTTAGAAAATTTATTTCTTGGACCATTTAAATCATAAGTAATTAAAGGTTTTTCAGTTTTATTATTTTGTTCAATTTCAATATTCTTTAATAAATTAGTTACAACCCCTGTAACATATCTATTTTCAATTTCTTCAGATTCAACAACGGCAGTAATATGAATTGAAGTCTTTTCACTTAAAGAACTTGAAGAAATAGAATAATATCTTGGTTGTAAATGACTTAAAGTCTCAACAATAAATTCAAATGGTACATTATCCCAAGATTTTCCTTTTGATATATATAATAAAGCATCAGCAATATTAAATTTCTTTGAACTAATTTCTTTAGCAAATAATTGTTTATCACTTCCTAATTTCATTGCAAAACTTTTAATTTCATCATTTGGAGCAAAACTTGCAATACTTGAAAAAAATTGTCTTGAAATTGGACCAGAAATTTCAAGATAATGTCTTAATACCGCTTCATAAGTAGTTGGAGTTGGGAAAGGAATTGAAACAGTTGAATCAAAAGCTTTTAAACTAAAGATGGTTTGTAATTTATCATTTAAACCAAAAGCTTTAACAAAATTACTGATATTATAATCAGAATTAGAAGGCCAAATTGATAAATGATCACCAGTGGTATATCTTAAATTAGTATTCGATAAATCAAATTCGGCATGAATACAGAATCTATCTTTAGAAGTGAAAACATCTTTAGTTTTAGTAATTGGGGCCAAATAAGGATGAGAATGATTGAAAGGACCTTTTGATAAATCTTTAGTAGGATCCAAATAGGATTTATTTGGTTCACCCAAAGAAACTTGAGGAGAATCAGTTGATAAAGTGAATTCTTCAATTAATTCATAACTTGGTTCGAATTTCAATTCATGTTCTTCAAAATTCAAATCATTTTTCAAAGAATCAAATACTTCATCTTTCCAACCCAAGAAATCTTCATCCAAAGAACCAACACCATCATCACCCAAACCAAAAGGACCAAAATACTCAGCACTAACGCCTTCTAATTGAGTTTTACATTTTTTGGCAATTTCATTATAGTATTCATAAGTACTATTACCTAAACCGAAAATACAATACTTGATGTTTGACAAATCATCAGCTTCATTTTCCAAATAATCGAAAAATTCAACTGCATCATCAGTTGGTTCACCTTCACCATAAGTGGCTAAAATAAAGAAAATCAAAACATCATTTGGAACCTCGTTGAAGTTATCATAGTCAAAATCACTTAAATCACCAATCAAAACTTTTAAACCAAACTTTGAGCTTAATTCTTTTGAAAACTTGTTTGAATAATCTTCAGCTGTACCAGTTTGGGAACCATACAATACCAAACAATTTTTGTTATTTTTCTTTATGGTTTCAATAAGATTTCTTGATTTCCCACCAACATTGGCGACAAACCCAGCAGAAGTCCCGTCATCACTTGGGAAAATGAACTCTTTACCAAAGTAAAGAAATACACCAAGCGCCAACACACCCATTACAATAAAATCCAATTTATCTAATGCCATTTTATCAACTCTCTAATACTAGCCAATGTCAATAACGCCACTATGTTCAATGGCTCTCTATATGTCTATAAGCTGTAGTTGTTCTAGTCGAATTCACCCAAAGCCACCCAATAAATATTAACCGCTGTTGAGAATCCAGTTCTAATACGCTACGAATACAATACCAATTCTATGCAAATACAACACCAATACTATGCTTGCTGTATCACTATACTTTCACTATACTATCAATACACTAACACTATACGTATCCTAGACTAACACTACGTTACCTTGTACAATAACAACTCTTGATCTTGTGGAAGAACAAAATTTCTCCAGGAAGTCGTTCAGTTTTGCGATCGTTTGTGATGTGCATATGAGAATTTAAAGGCAATTCCTTTAATCGGAAATCGACAAACGAAGACATTGGTCTGCGGTATGACAGTTACACCAAACCCTTGACAAACTTAGGCCGACTTAAGAGGCCGACTTAAGGTTATAAGACGGTTAAGGTTATATGTACGACGAGTGAGCTGAGTGAAAGTTGGACGGCTTTATCATTCGACACAGAGCGGAATTTGATCAGATCACTGTAAATTGACTATAAATCGACGCTATGCTGTAGCACTGAAATAGCACTCAATTCCGCTGTCTATATATGTCGCCATTTCCTACCAAAACGACTATTTGCAGTCAAACGACTGTTGCCCTCAAACGACTGTTGCCAAAGTCAGATGCTATCCATGCCATCCAAAGCGAATATTGCTTGCTCAAAGTCAGATGCTTTCCTGTAGCTTAGTCCTGAGTCTCTCGTCGCTCAGACTTCACGCTACTCGACACCGCAGTGAAGCCTCTACTCGAATCATCATGGTCGTCATTGTCATCATTGTCATGGCCATTTACGTTTGGTTTCCTATCGTCTTCTTGTCCGTTCGTTTCTCCGTTCATCTGGTCTTCAAACACTTCCAACTGTTCTTGAAATGATGTTTTAAATGCTCTTTCTAACGTGACTGCAGTCTTATTACTCAATACCGTGTCAAATCCAGACCCATAAATATCCTTAATCAAATGATAAAATGTCATTGGGCTAAATTCCACCAACGATCTAGTCGATAAATTATAGAATATATATTCATCATTTTGAGTGGAAATTGATGCTGTGTTGACCCCATTATTGCCATTATTGGGTGTTTGATTGAGATCTTCTTTCTTTATATACTCTTTCCTTTCTAGTTCACTCAATAATGACTCAATACTTAGATTGAAGTTGGAATTTCTTATATTAACATCACTTGATAATCCAAACTTTACTAATAATTTAATTAACCTTAATTTATTTACATGGTTTTCTTCGATTATAATTATCGACAAAATAATCGTTAGTATACCTGTTTTGACTAATTCTGAATTATCACTGGGTAATTTATCTCGGCTATATTTACCCAAAAAATATTCATTATCAGTTATAGTTCTATCATTATTGTCTTGAACTTGCTTAATATTGGGCCATAACTTACCTAAAACCTGTTTTTCTTTCATTGTCATCGAACTAACTAGTAAATACTTTTGATTGGCAGTATTTTTGGTGGGGCATTCTTCCAATTTGGATCCATAAACTTTAGTTAATTGACTATTGACCGATTCTAAGACCTGGGGGAGGGTGAATTGCCGCCTAATCACATCAGTTAGATCTTTCTTCCGTATCATCTTGTCCGTGGATGATTTCATTAATATTACTCGTATAAGATCGTTGACCACCTCCCCAAAGCTATACTGGCTTGGATCAAGCTCATTTTCACCAGCCGTTGCTTGGAATGAGGCATCTTCACGTTCAGTCAATGGCACCCTTCCGCTGGGGTATGAGTCGATGTTGATTTCCACTTGCTCGTTCTCCAACTCTTCAAACTCCCGAAGCGATATCTTCTGTCTCTTTCTTGGCCTGGTGCTGTCTGTATTTGCATCACCACCGTCGCTCCCTCCATTGGCTTCATCACCACCACCGACTTCACCACCACTGGCTTCATCACCACCACTGGCTTCATCACCACCACTGGCTTCTGCGTCCACAAACTCATCGTAGTCGTCGTACTCGTCCGATTGCTCCTGAGAGCTTACCTTAGACTGCCTTGCCATCACCAGAATCAAAACCCAAGTCGCGTACCTATTGATTTAGAGTATCTTGAATTTTTTCTCACTGTTGAACATTTAAGAACGAAGGTATTCATTGACATACGCTGCTTGGTGAAACGGTTACGGTTTGGTGGTAGTTTGGTGGTCGCTTAAGATATATACTGGTTTCTAAGAAGGTGATACAAATGACGGAGAAAGCTAATGACGGTAGGGAGAAGTCTGAAGCATCTGTGAGGAAGTCAGCCGCCGAGTCAAATGGGGGACACTCTTCAGGCTCTACAGATGGAACTAATGGTTCTACTCCTGAAGCGGTTGAGATTCTAAGTGTCGGGTCCATCACTCCCAGCAGTGAGGCGTCGAAGGAAGTCCCAGGAAGACAAAAAAGACAATCTGCAAAGCTAGCGTCGTTAAAGACTCTGATGTTATACGCTAACGGTACTGGCATTGATAACGCTACTAATATGAAATTACAAAATAGCCCAGCCATAACAGAGGCTAAATCGCATTCTTCAACCGATTCAGATACGTCTGCCTTGGGCTCAATCACTCTGGCTACAAATTATAATGATATAAGAGATATGCTAACTCCCAAAAAGAAAACCGAATTTATTGAGCCTCAATTGGCTGAGCCAAAGCCTTCATATTCTGGATTACCATTGGAATCTTTCCCAACCACAAAAATAAAGAAAGACTCCTTATGGCCCGGTAAATCAAAAAAAATAAAACCCAATGATAAACAATCTGTTTCGAATGAAACCAATACTGATTCAGATGTCGAACAAAGTTACAAAAAAGGTTTGTTGACGTCTCGGTCAGCAAAATTGACTAATGAAAGTAAAATACGGAAAACTCCTACACCAACTAATAAGAATTCCAAAAACAAAAGAAAAGCCAACTCTAAGGCTTCCAATAAATTAGGCACTCCGAAACTCAATAATAATAGCCCATCAACTGATTCTGGTAAAACTCCAAATACTGCGAGTCCCTTACGTGCCTCTAAAAGGATAAAAATTATATCATCACCAAAAAAATCAATAACCACTGCAAGCTTAGCTCCATCTTCTTCAAATGGTGCCCGTAATGCTAGTGGGGTCAATTTCAATAACTCGAATGACAATGACGGGGGGAATTCGCTGGATGAAGCAACTAATGATGACTTTTGTAGTGCCTGTGGGGGATCAGGAGTGTTTATATGTTGTGAAACCTGTCCTAAATCATTTCATTTCATTTGCTGTGACCCACCATTGGACGATCTTCCTGAGGATAACTGGAACTGTAGGGAATGTGAAGCAAAAAAGACTAAGGGTATACCATCTAAATTCAATCACATTGGACTTTTTGGTCAATTATTGAATAATACTATACCAATGAATCCATTTGAATTCCAATTACCTAAAAAACTAAGAGAGAATACGTTTATTAATGTAACTACTGATGAACATGGAACTTATGATGATTCAACATTGAAACCAGAATTATCCTATACAAAATTAAATGGATCTCAAATTATAGGTTTTAACTACAACCATGCATTGGAAATCGATTCATTGTATGATAAAGACGGGAATCCATATTTATGTCATAATTGTGGACTTTCAGGTTTGGATAACCGTACTATAATTCATTGTGACTACTGTCCATTAATTTGGCACTTGGATTGTGTCAAAGAACCACTTTATAAACCCAAAACAATCGGGACTAAATGGAGGTGCCCAAATCATATTGAAAACTTATTACCAGTGAATTTATTCACCAAAAGAAAGTTCAAAGATACTTCAATTATAGATGTATCATTACAGACTCATTTTTTAAAGATTGCTCAACAAAGTAGTGATTTGTTTATCAAGTATAGTGATCAACCATGGTTAAAACAAAATGGAAAATTGGCTACATTACAAGAATATTTAAATTATGAAGCAGAAAACTTCAATAAAGCGAATCCTGAATATGACGATGATTCAATGAAACCAAATAAGACAAATACATTAGACAATGATGACGATATTCATGAAAATTTCAAAGTTCCTGATTTTTTTAATAATTATGCTATCCCTAATAACGTTGTAGGGAAGCCTAATCAACAGTTGAAGAAAATCATGACGATGACAAGTGAAGAAGATAATAAAATGAGTTCCTTTGTATATAGAGTTCCTGAAGAACTGATTTTATTGGATTTTATTACTAAGATTGAAACCGAACATTTTAAAAATATCAATAAACCTAATAAGAATTCACCTAAAGATGAAATCTTAAACACCATTAAGTACTATGAAGATGCCAGTATTAAAGAAATAAATGAACAAGATGAGTTTATTGACAATGTCGACTATTTTCAGCAAAATAATAGAACCAAGTCAAGTTTGAATGATTTGATTGAAGTTGCATTAAGAGACACAAAATTCAAATCGACAATACCTGAAGAGCCATTGAATAGTAAAGAGATTTCTGAATTATTAACCATTAAAAAATTAATGCAAATGAAGGGGAAAGATGCGTTACTTGACTTTTTACAATCGTAGTAAACCATTAATTCACATATGGACATTCCAATACAACAACGAGACCAATATTAAGGGTAACCCTTTTAATATATGTACATATACGTAATTTATTTTATATTAAAGTATTTACAAGACTTCTCTTACTATTTATGTTGAGGATTAGGGTCTGGATGAAGATCTAAGGCTTCCAATTCTTCCTTAGGCACATTTTGTGCACCCGTCAATTGTACCAATTGCTTTAAAATGCTGCTATGGTCTATATCTTTACAATTTATCTCGTGCTTATTGACATCTTCATGAATGATTAACTTTATAGGGCATTTCTCGAGTTCATTATCGTCAGTTTCAACTTTTCTGATTAAAAAATTCACATCATCGTTATGGAACTTTAACACCGGCAAATCATGTTTCCAGAATTGTCTTATCCCAAATGCTGGTATATGGCTCCTGTTAATTGGGAAGATTAATTCGAGCTTGTTGTATTTGGGATCGAGCCTATACGCATTGGAGCTATCTCCATGGATCTTATTGATTCTTTGCGCCTGCTTCAAGAGCCTGGACTTGGGCATGTCTCGGAACATCGCATTTGCAACCTTCTGTTTCACCATGGTGTAGTCGATGTATAGTATCCCTACCTTACCTATATAACTTCTGTTGCAACTACCAATAATCTGAAAATTTTCACAAACTTCTTGAGCAGTGCAGCTGTCGTTCTGACGACATTCGCTCCCGACACAAAACTTTTCAGATTTTGGTTGAGTCAGAAGATAAGAGCTGGCGGCTAATTGTTGATTGTTCAGTCAGATATTTGATAGATGAGAACGTATCCAATTGGTGTATCTGCCGCCATTAGCAAGAGATTTTTGCGGTCATACTCGGACAAGGCAGCCAGGTTTGTGCCTAAGTCGGGGACTTATCCTAAAGGGTACGTGGTAGGAGGGATCCACTGTGGTATCAAGAAGGATGGGAAGAGTTTAGACTTGGCTCTTTTGAAAAATAGTTTTAGTGGAGATGCTGTGGCTGCAGCTGTGTTCACCACCAATAAGTTCAAAGCTGCGCCAGTGCAAGTGTCATCCAAGATTGTGAAGCAAAAAGATGGTGAAGGTATCAACTCTTTAGTTATCAATAGTGGTAACGCCAACGCAGTGACTGGGTCTAAAGGGTTAAAAGATGCCCAAGATATGGTGACGGTGACAGATGCCGCCGTAGGTAATTCTCAGGAGTCTTCTTTGGTTATGTCCACAGGAGTGATTGGGAATCTATTGCCTATTGATAAGATCTTGACTGGGATTGATGAATTGGCGAATAATCATTTAGGTGATTCTCATCAACATTGGATTAATTGTGCCGAAGCCATTTGTACCACTGACACTTTCCCTAAATTGGTCACCAAGCAATTTGAAGTCAATGGTGAAACCTTCACATTGGCTGGGCTAGCTAAAGGTGCTGGGATGATAAGCCCAAATATGGCTACATTGTTGGGTTTTTTTGTAACTGATGCTAATGTATCTAGTGCAGCATTAAAGCTGATATTGAAGTATGCGGTGGAGAGATCGTTTAATTGTATTTCGGTGGATGGTGATATGTCCACCAACGATACGATAGTTGCCATGGCAAATGGGGCTGCTGGTGGAGAGTTAATAGATCAAACTTCAAGTTCAGCCGCTAGTTATCTTAAATTAAGATCCGAAATCACCGATTTCGCTCAACAATTGGCTCAATTGGTGGTTCGTGATGGTGAAGGGGCTACGAAGTTTATTCATATCAAAGTCATGGATGCTTTGTCTTATAGTGATGCCAAAAGTATTGCATCATCGATCTCAAATTCGTCGTTATTCAAAACTGCCATGTACGGTAAAGACGCCAATTGGGGGAGAATATTATGTGCAATTGGTTATTCAGACGTCTCTACTGCCACGTCCATCATTCCAGAGAAAACATCTGTATCGTTTATCCCATCAGATGGCTCCGAAACTTTACATTTATTAGATCAAGGCGAACCAATCCCTGTTGATGAAGCAAGAGCATCTGAAATCTTAGAATTAGAAGATATCAATATTGAAATTGATTTGGGCACTGGTGGGGGGCAACAGGCTTCCTATTGGACCTGTGACTTGTCTCACGAGTACGTCACCATCAACGGTGACTACAGATCTTAAGAGCAGTATTATACATAGACAGTGCCTTCCATCTGAAATCTCTACGCGTCTAGTGAAAAATTATCAACTCTTTATACCAAGTTGCAAACTGCTGGGACCACTTTGAGAGGCAAGAAAAGGGCAAGAAAAGGGCTATGACGGAGGCGGGCGTCGACACAGTTGAATGCCAATTGTCAGACTTGAGGGTTCCTGGATTGAACGACGCAGAAGAGTATAAAAGACTATATTGCGTGCTACTTTATGTTGAGCCACCAACAGGTAGAGGACCATTCAGGCTATTTGTAACCGATTTTACCACCAATTATCAAATCTCACATTACTGTATTGATCCAATAATACTATCATATGGTTTGACTGAAACCCAGGTTTACCAGGTAGACTGTTACCCTGAAAGAATGATCGAATTCAGACATAGTTATATGAATGTTCGTAGGAAACAATGTGACTGTATATCTGCAATTTCCAAGTCCTATGTCTACCAGGAAGAATGTATGTTGTTGAACATCAAGTTGAAGATTAAACTGTTCAGAGAGTCAATTGAAGGTAGAGCTCTTAATATTGAAGTCGTTAAGCCAAAAACGCCGACACCAGACACCCCTCTTCAGTTAAGGGCCTTACAACGGAACATTCTATCTAGGTCTGGCTTTTTCAATCCATCAACCCTTGAGGAGGCATTGCCAGTGAGTCTGTTGCAAGAAATATCAAGCAATGGCCAACCAGCGCCACCTCCACAAGACTTGACGCTTACGGCATCGTCTGGGATTAATGACAATCACCATATTAAGTTATCACCAACTACGGCCGCTAGAAAGCAAAGGCAAGATATCAATAGTCCCTTCAACGAATCACAAGCAGAGCTACACCAGCAAGAAGCGTCTAATGGGCCATTTCCTCAAGCAAATGACTCCATAAGTGAATCAAATGGATCAGAGAAAACAAGCATAGAGTTCAAAAACGAAGTCCTTGAAGGGGGTATTGTACCAGGTAATAAATTTCCCAATGATGCAGTAGAAGATGATGAAGAAGAAGATTATGAGAACGCAAGTAGTATACCATTCCAAGATACACCGAAATACTTTACAATAGAAGGGTTATGTAAACAACAACTTAATATTGACAACATTATATATAGAGTAAGTAATGCAATGATAGTTGGAACTATCCCCGAGGATCTAACACATATATGCGTTAAAACATATGATGCAAATGGTGCCTTGACAGATCCAAAATTACAGCCAATAGAGCTTATAATAACAGACGCTGGTGGTGATGATTTTTTGAATAACCGAAATTCATTGACCATCTACTTGGATATTGAGCAAACTGGACAACTATTCACTAATGAAATAGAAGAAATATATGCCAGACCACAACTTATTCAAGATAAATTCAATTCGTTAATGCTTAAGAAACAAACGTTTGAATTGTATAAAAAACCATTACCATTGGGAAATACTCAAGATTGCATAAATGTATGGAGCTGGAAGTTTTGAACAAAGTTAGCAACAAACCTAATCATGATCCAAGAATCTTTCAATCTCTTTGCATGTTTCTTGAAATATTTCCTCTGTTTCAATAAATAATGAATGGCTACCCCTTTCGAATTTGATGAATTCTTTGTATCTAATAGGCAATTTTTTAAAAAATTCCTCCAGTTGCTTGAAACTAGTCATAGTATCATTGACACAATGTATGGTCAACAATTTAAAGTCATGTTTGATCTTAATTGCTTCTGCTGGAATACTAGATAATCTGTAACCACGATCAAACATATCTTTTATTTGACCCAAAGTGCAATTACCTTGAGTCAATAATTCGTTCTGTAAATAATCTACCCATTCAGTTGCCGTGGTTATGGTACTTTTAACATTAGGATCGGTATTTATTGACCCCCAAGGAGTATAAGGAAACCAAGTAGCAACGAAATTAAGAACATATTCCAATATAGGAGAAGGAGTCAAATTTTCAGCAAGCCTAATCAAAGGACCCGTAGTTATTACTCCCGTTAAGTAATTTCTATACTTCCCATCAATCATATAGTTTAATGCAATCCCCCCGCCGGCAGAATGGCCCAACAAGTAAAAGGGTTCATTATCAATGGCATTCTCCAATTTGGTACCGCTGGGGGTGGTGGCGCCACTGGGGCCATTGCTAGCGGAAGCAAACACCTCAATCATCTTGTCCAAATCCTTATAAACAGTACGGGGGCTTCTACCACATCTGCCCCTGTACTTGCCCAAAGAAGTCCGGCCGCTACCTCTTTGATCGTAAAAGAAGCTCTCATAGCCAAGCGAGCTCAAGTACTCCATGATTCGATAATACATCAAACTATGCTCACACCATCCATGTAAGATCAAAATCTTGCCTCTTCTGGTGTCGGTACTGGCGGGAAACCTAACGGTGTAAAAGTCTATGTTGTCATGGCTGATGGTCTCGGTGATGATATCTAGCTTAGACTTCAACCTATATGGAGTTTCAATACATAACTTGGGTTCTAACATGGTCATACTTGCTATTTCTGTCATGTTGTAAACGGTGACCTTGGAAATCAATAGTGGAGAAGCTGCGAATGTACAGTTGAATGTTGTTATCTCAAATCTATGGTATTCCGTGTTGTTCTTTGATACCTTTGATACCTCTATCTTTGTCTAAAAGTCTTCGATGTGTAACTAAAAGAAAATTTTTCAATCTTATGACCCTTATACAATTTCTGTTATCATTTGGGCGGCACACTACGGTGTCTTTTGCTTTTTTCCATGTTTTCGCAGCCAAGTATGGGGTAGGCCGCCCTGAACGGAAGTAGGCCTAAGCCGACCTAGCAGGAGACGGACGTAGGTCCAGGACTGGCGCCGGTTCGTAGTAGTCGGTGCAAAATACGTATATTAGAATGTAGACAGTGAGTTGCCCAGTTGAGGTGTGGAGGTTGGAATCAACGTAATTAAAGAGCTAGCTTTATGACTAAGTGATCTTGCAGTCAGTTTAAACGATTCCATACTTTTGTCAATTCCGGAGACATCCCTAATGATTTCGACAAATTGCCATGGGAAAGCCCTAAAGATAGGTAAAAAATTCCCATAAAACGGCAATTTGATTTCACCTCTTCTCCCTAGTTCAATTGCCTTGATTAGGTTCCTACCAACATAATTTGGATCTAGTTCAGGGGCAAATATCGACGAAGGTGTTGTAACTGTTTGAAACATACTAGTTTTCAATTGTCCAGGACACAATAACAAGGTCTTAACACCAGTTAAGTTTAACGAGGGAGGTCCGAGTTCGTAGGTTAAAGACTCGTGTAATGCAATCAATCCTGATTTGGATGCTCCGTATGCACTCAACCTGGCTGGTGACATGTATCCTAACACCGACCCCACAGTTATGATATATCCTCTCTTGATACTTAGCATATCGGGCAAAAAGATCTTGATAGTGTAAAAACTTGACAACAAATTAACTTTGATAACATCTTCAATCTCTTCATAACTTGAATCAATTAGCTTCTTCCCATTGGTAATGCCTGCGTTATTGATTAATATTGTAATGATCCCAATTTGTTCCTTGATTTGCTGTTGCACTTCGAAAATCTCCTGTCTGTTGCTGACATCACACTTGAAATAATACACATTATCCAACCTCTTTTCAGGAATCACCACATCCAATACAACCACTTTGGTATTGCGCTCGTTGAACATTAAAACTAGTTCCTGGCCCAATCCTCCTGCTCCCCCAGTGATTAGCACAATGTCTCGGTCGGGCTCATAGATATTCCCTACTAAGGTGTCACTGATACTTCTGACCATTCTATTGAAATGGTATAGCGATAATACTAGCATCGTCGTCTTGCTACGTATGAAGAACCGGTGGTAACGATTGCAAAAACTGTTTGTACCAATTTGCTCTCACAAAGGGGAGTGAGAAGTCGAGGGTTTAGAGAAAAATATAGGGAGAACAGTGGAATAGTATGGACCCGCCAACCATTCTTAGAATCAAGAGAAAGAGAGGACAAGATCCTCTCCAAGCGTTAATACTTGAAGATAGAAATTCCACCAAACGATCAAAGCCGTCTTCGCCAATTGGCTCAGGCACAGTCACCCCTAATGATGAGAATAGTGAAGAGCCCAATTTTTACTTCAAGTTGACCAGGACTGATGAATCGAATCAAGTTGATCAACTGCTTTTGAGTTCCATTCTTGCCGAAACGTCAAGAACAACAGACGAAAGGAAGTTTGTGATTCCTAAACCACAGTCCAAGGAGGATGAGGTGATACCCAATGAATTGAGTGATATGGTGAAAGACTTCATGCTTAATGATGAAGAACAAGCCCAACAACGTAAAAAGAGAAATCATTCTACAAGCGTCAAGATCATCACTCAGGAAGATGAATATGTTTATGATGTGTATCAATTGTCTGCTATAACCAACCATAACCACCCCAAGTCCCAAATTGGATATATTAAATTTTTCGATAACGATGATGACGAGTTCAATGGGTCGGAACCAAGTATTGATAGACCCATATATTCGGATAATGAGGACTCCAATGCCGAAGATTACTATCAAAACGATTATCCTGAAGATGAAGACGCCGATATCGATGGTGATATCCATAACGAATATAAGAACACTGAACTTGAAGATGATCAGATTAATGACCTTTTTGACTATATGCAACAGAATGATGTCAGCTTGCTCGACAATAACTACAATAGTGCCGACGATGCTGATTATATATTGAGTGACAATGATGACGATGACGACGATGATGACTTTATTGACGAGGATAATGAAGATGGTCAGGTTTTCGAACGACAGAAGTTTTTTGATAATGAAAGTGATGACGAGATTGCTATTCATAGAGACAAAATATTCTCTAAATTACAACAAATGATCGATGAATAATGCTGGTTTATGTACTTCTATGTCTAAATGCTTACGAAAAAAAATATTTGCTATTTACAATTTGATTGATGTCTAAGTCTCCAGTAGGAGGTGGAGGCAATATGGCAGCCTTGATTAATACGGGTACGTAATTCTTCTTAAGAAATTGAATGGATTTGACACCGAATTCCAGATAACTCAACAATGAATCTCGTCTTTTAAAATACAAGTAAGGGTTATGTTTATCGATCAACTTTTGGTATAATTGGAGGATTTCTGGATTATGAATCTCTTGATTCAAGATTTCATTAAGGTTTTTCCCCTGGCCCCGAATCACATTAATCTGATGTGATAATTCTGAATATTCAGCTTTGTTAAACCAAACGAGATGGTAGCAATTGTCAACGGTTCTTTGCATATCATTATACAATTGGGGAATAACATCTGACGAATGAAGGTGGATGAATTGTTGCCTTAATAGTTCGCCTAACCTATTTGAATCGGATGCAGTTGTCCAAAATGAATCATGGACTGCTACAAATGGTATTTTTGCATTTTTGCATTCATTGGACGTGAGTAGTAAGTGTGTGGCATCAAGAGAATGAATGAAGTTTGGAGCAACGCTATTCAACTGTTTCGGGATATCCATCTCTTTCAACGACTTGAGTCTACGGAGGTTTAAGCTTTGAAATCTAGTGGGTATTTCAGTCCTTTCTAGTTTCGTGTATAATTGGATCACAGGAAATCCAAGTAATGTAGTCCACATCATTGGTCTGGGGCTTTTATATTCCATATAGTCCACTTTATCATCTGTTGGCCGTAATGAATACAATATACGATAGCAGTTCATATATAACCAGGATTGAATCAATTTTGAATTCTTGAACAATGTTGCTATAGAATCAGATACCTTTTTAGCCAACTTATACATTAAATCAATCGACCGTTTCTTGACTGTTTCTGTCTCTTCTGGTGTCAATATCTTCACTAGGTTCAAATCACGGAGAACGTCAACCATCTGATGAGTGGAGCCATAAGTGGTTACCCCATATACTTGAGTCATCACTGGCCTTTTAATCAACTTCCTTGACAACACTTTACTCAAGATCTCTTCGTCAGGTTCATCTAAATCCAATCTTTTATGAACTATATCAACTACTTCTTGGTACACATCTTGTCTGGTTGTGTGTGGCAACAAATTCACGGCTTTACCACCTTCAATATCTTTGGACAATGCAGCATAATGTTGCAATCCATTGCATGATCCATCTTGATGTATGGGTATCCTACTCTTAAAATTTGCAATTGTTCCTTCAAATTCACTAATCTTATGGAACTCCACACAAATATTTAGTACTTGCCATGGATTTTCTGCTTCCATCCACCACTTTTCTTCTAATGGGTTCTTACCGGAATTGATTATTGCCACCATGTTATCGGAAACAAATTTCAATCTGTCTGTCATTGGTAGTTTATCCAATCCATATAACCCAGCCAATTGATATTTCAACCAATTATAACCATCGGGACCCAATTCTTTGGCATCCCAAAAGTTAAGCAATGCTCTACACAAATCTTCATCATGGTAACTTAAAATGGACACCATTGGGTAAACTCTGCCTCTAAAATCTAAAAAATGTGGTAGATAAAGAATATTATCGTTAAAGGCGTTAATAATCTTGACCATCTTTTCATATTTGAGCCTCTTGGTGACCAAGTTCATGTCTCCAGTATCAGGTGAAGGGATATTTAAGAACCCATGTTGATTATTTATAACAATGTTCAAGATTTGTTTGACTTCGTGATTAATGCACCATGGTGTTGCACTCATATGATTAAGATTATCATAAATAAGGTTTAGTTGACCAACCTTATGTACTTGGTCTAAATAGTTCACATACACAGACTGATGGAAATGGCTTATTATTGGCTTTAAATTGTTCAAATACCCACCATCTGTAGGACTCGTCCACGGTTTTGGTGGACAGAGCATTGGTAAATATATCTGATCACATTCAGTGACTTCGGCCATATAATTGAATATAGACTGGATATATGGGTTCACAGTTATATAGCCAGTCTTTCTATTCTTCTTACTAAACTTAACCACGTGATGGAACAAAAATGGCGATGGCTCTTCGGTTATAAATGTTGGTGGTACTTCAACTTTACAATGATCAATAAATAGTTTATAGACTGCACTGAATAATTTGAATAAATCATCATCATTAACAGGCACTTGAAACCTATGAGTTGCATATACTAGTTTCTTAAAGGCGAATATTAAGGAGCTAAGCACGCTAACTAAAGTAGCTGATCCCTTATCTGAGACCATCAAGAAACTTTTGGTTAATAATAGGTTTGTTAATGTACCGTAACCGACCAACTTCAAGTAGTTTTCATATTTTAGAATTACTTGCTCATATTCATCTTTCCCAGTAATGTTCTTCAACACATCTTCAAATCCTAGCCACTGTTCGACCCATTTGCTATTTCTCTGTTTGAACTTTTGGATAACTGACGGTTTACTGAAATTGGATATCAAACTAGTTGAGTTCAACTCTATAGTATTTTGTTTCACTTTGTTGAACTCAAGGTACTCTTCCATAAACTTGGCTTTCTCTGTATCTTCAAGCTCGTCGTAAAACTGATACAAGGGCTTATCTACTTTTCTAAAAGGTATATTGATATATTTGCACAAATCAGTTAGATCCATCATTCCGTTGGGTTTATAATCATCAAGGCTTGATATTTTGGGCGTTTTCGAAATTTTGTAGTAACGCCTTGTCAATTCTGATACCTCCAGAAGTTGGTCATGTAAGTTCAGGTCCATTTCAAAGGGTTTATCGCTGTTGAACCCAACATCATCAAACACGCTTGTTATATAATTCGCAATTGATAGCTTATCTATAGCGTTACCTTTTGCATTTTTGAAAGAATAAAGCAAGCAAGGGACCAAACTGTCCAATATCTCTTGATTGTTCAACCTGATGATATCATAGTCTTTAATTAGAATCCTTAAGTCATAAATATTAATGAACTTTGGATGCTTGAGAAGATTGATGAACATTACATTTAGGCATTGTAACTTTATGGAGTCCTGCTCTTCGTGAATATTATATATTTTCTTTAAAGTCGTATGCTGATTTGTCAAATTATTATGCCGTATGGAGTATAGGAATTGGTCTATCACCCGACTTGTACCTGTGGGTATTCGACTATTAGGTATTGCTAGCTTAAGGCTACTAATCGGTGCCTTAATAGGTCTTAGCATTGTCTACAAGTGTGAAAAATGCGAGATGAGTTCGTTATCTTTAACATCAATTGGAGTTGGCTACAGAGTATGCAATGAGGCTGAAGGTGAGGCCACAAGAGGTGTAGCACGAGGATTATTAAGTCATAATCTCTCGTGCTAGGCTGAATCAGCGACTGAGGACGGGACAGTAGAGGCTAAAGCAATATGTGATTTTGCAGCATGTTGCATGTCAGGCCTGGGTTTGTCTAATTGAGTCTTCCTTGTCTTCCTTGTCTTGGTTGGCTTCTGCTGGCCTGGTTGCTCTATTCCATGCAAGTCTCTATTCTGTTCAGAAGATAAAGTCCAGTTTTGAACAGACGTCAAGAAAGTGGCCCTTAAGACAACGTGAAGTAGTAAACTCTTGCGTTGTTAGGGTACTAGCCCCAGTCTCTCGCTCTATTTGCTATGTGACTGCTATTTCGCACGTGACGAAAGTTTTGAGACTTCAGCTCCATATTTGAAAAATTTTCAGAACTTGCGAATAGAACCTAATAAGATTGAAATTATACTATGGGTAGAGTGATTCGTAATCAAAGAAAAGGGGCAGGGTCTATCTTCACCTCTCATACCAAAGGTAGAAAAGGTGCCGCCAAGTTAAGAACTTTAGATTATGCCGAAAGACATGGATACATCAGAGGAGTTGTCAAACAAATCATCCATGATCCAGGTAGAGGTGCACCATTAGCTAAAGTTTCATTCAGAGATCCATATAAATATAAATTAAGAGAAGAAACTTTCATTGCCAATGAAGGTGTCTACACTGGACAATTCATCTATGCTGGTAAAAGAGCCTCATTAAACATTGGTAATGTTTTACCATTAGGTTCCATGCCAGAAGGTACTATTGTTTCTAACGTTGAAGAAAAAGTTGGAGATAGAGGTGCTTTAGGTAGAACTTCAGGTAATTACGTTATTATTATTGGACATAACCCAGATGAAGGTAAAACCAGAGTCAAATTACCATCAGGTGCTAAAAAAATCTTAAAATCTGATGCTAGAGGTGTTATTGGTGTTGTTGCTGGTGGTGGTAGAATTGATAAACCATTATTAAAAGCTGGTAGAGCTTTCCACAAATACAGAGTTAAAAGAAACTCATGGCCAAAAACTAGAGGTGTTGCTATGAATCCAGTTGATCACCCTCATGGTGGTGGTAACCATCAACATATTGGTAAAGCTTCAACTATTTCAAGAGGTGCAGTTCCAGGTCAAAAGGCTGGGTTAATTGCTGCCAGAAGAACTGGTTTATTAAGAGGTTCTCAAAAAACTCAAGATTAAACATGAATTAACAACAAACACAGTCACGGTTTAAAGAAATATAAATATGAATAGTTGAAACTATTTTTGTGCATTAATATACAAAACTAATATATTTACGTATATCATTTCATTCCTCTCTCTCTTGTATCAATGTTCTTACTGAAATACGTCAAAGCTTGCAACATTAAATCGATGGAACAAAAATATTCTATCGTTTTATCTGCCGCCTGTACGTCCCCAAGGCAAATTTTGCAACTTTTACTTCTCTGGAACTTCTGATCGGAATACAAGAGGAGATTTAGAAATTTAAATCGACACAAAACCCATTGGCATACCTTGTCACTATAAAACTAGGACACTAGGAAGAAACCAGGAAGCACTAGAAGGCAAACAGAGTTGAGGAATATCTAGAGACATTCCAACTAGATCAATGGAACGATTCTTCATTTCTTTGACTTAGCGGGCCCGACCCAAAACCATCGACCTCTGGTGCAACGTAACAGAAAGCGGTGCGGCAGCGAGCGAGGGTACAAGTCCGACTGCTACTATCATCTAGGCTGAGACCGGCACCCCTGGGCACTGACTCCTGGGCACTGAGACCGGTACTGAGTCGATGATCGAGTTGTTGACTGAGTCCCTACTGAATCGTCTACCGACCTGGGTACTGAGTCCTTAGCTGAATCCTTGACTGAGTGTTCAGACGTTTACTCAGATCCTATGTTCTATAGCTTGCGCCCAACGCCCAAGCATTGGAAAGTGGGGCTGTAGAACCTCCAACTTCTTGGAGAACAATTTTCCACACTCTTAAAATTTATCGGAACAATTTGCGACAGTATAGAGTCTAACCTGTAAAACTGTTTGTTCCAATCAATGGAAAGTTACTCGTTCATAATCCCCTATAACAGGGCCATTTATGTGGGTTTTAAGCTACGTTTTAAGTTGGTTTGGTGCAAGCATATGTGGACAAACTGTAAAAATCCAACAGTTTTTCATAAATTTTGTAAATTGTGATTCCTCCACAAGTGCCAAATCGAAAGTCAAGGAATTTTTCAATGGGGGAAAAATTTGGAAAAGTATAAATTTGACCCAAAATCCCCCAACATTGGAAATTCAGATTGTTTATTAAAACTATTTAAGATTTTGTCGTTTCTAAATATCGGGAAAAGTTTTAAACTGTTCAATTCAATTAGATATAATCCTATTAGATTTAATTCAATTCACTCAACTAATTTAAAAATGTCTGTTAAATTAAATACTGGTGCTTCAATGCCATTGACTGGTTTTGGTGTTTGGAAAGTCGATAAGCCAATTTGTGCTGACACCGTTTATAATGCTATCAAAACCGGTTATAGATTATTCGATGCTGCTCAAGATTATGGTAACTGTGTTCAAGTTGGTGAAGGTATTAATAAAGCCATTGCCGATGGATTAGTTAAAAGAGAAGATTTATTCATCACTTCAAAATTATGGAATGCTTACCATGAACCAGAAATCGTTCAACAATCATTAAACAGAATCTTAAGTGATATGAACTTGGATTACCTTGATTTGTTTTTAATGCATTTCCCAGTTGCTTTCAAATTCATCCCATTTGAAAAGAAATATCCAGCTGAATTAGGTATTGGTAAATTGCAATTAGGTGATACTCCAATCATTGATACTTGGAGAGCCATGGAAAAAATCTATAAAGAAGGTAAACAAGTTAAAGCCATTGGTGTTTCTAACTTCAATGGTGGTTTATTAATGGATTTATTGAGACAAGCCGAAGTTGTTCCTGCTGCTTTACAAATTGAACATCATCCTTACTTACAACAAAAACAATTGGTTAAATACACCAAATTGAAAGGTATTGCTATCACTGCATACTCTTCATTCGGTGGTACTGGTTATATTGAATTAGATAACCCAGCTGCTAAAAATTCTCCATCTTTGTTAACTCATGAAACTATCACTAGTATTGCTGATAAATATAAAAAGACCGCTGCTCAAGTCTTATTAAGATGGGCCACCCAAAGAGATATTGCTGTCATTCCAAAATCTAATAATCAACACAGATTAGTGGAAAATTTGAAATTCGATGATTTCAAATTAGATGATTCTGATTTCGAAGCCATTGACTTGTTAGAAAGAAACTTAAGATTCAACGATCCAAAAGATTGGGATCCTGAACAGGTTTGTATTTTCTAAGGGTTAGACATCTTAATACTTCAGTGAACATAGATTTTTTTAGCATTTTTTGGCCTCTTCAATTTAATAATCTTACCTTAAATATGTTGAATACATGACAATTGAACGCTAAATTTTTGTTTTTGCCTCTGTTTTCCTTGATTTCTATTTGTCTGTCGCTTGCATTGCTGTATTGATTGTTTAGGATATGTCATATGTAAGGTGTTCCACATTTGGAACATTCCAGCTACTGTAGTCCGAACCAATCTCGATCTTAGACTTTAACAGCTACCCAAAATGTGCCCCGCAATCCATGGCTCGTTACGTAATTTTGCAGTGCCCATGCGCATGTCCCCCATGGCTCCAGGGGCGCCAGAGTCGGTCTAACATGGGTCCACCGACCAGGCGCGTTCTCCCTGGCCCACGCCCACCAGTGGTCGACATTACACGCCCAGCGTGTGTGTTCGATTCCCCTAAAATTTGCGTTCCGATTTACAGGTTAGAATACGGTGGACATCAGAGATTTTAACGTTTATTATTTAGTTTGTTAGATGGAGTCTAACACAGGAGATCTACCTATGTTAAGCAACTTTAACCTTGACACAAAATCATCTCTATTGATATAGGCACCACACATTCTTCTTTTGCCAGTGAATTCTGTTCTTGAATGGAAGCATCTCCAATTATCAAAAATCAAACATTGGCCAGGTTTTAATTGATAGAAAAGTTCATTGGTAGGATCACTAATAATCGAATACCAATGTTTGATGGCCTCATAAAACTTTGGAATATCAGATGGGTCGGACCAATTATTCATTGTTGACCTATCACTCTGGTTCCAACGAACTTGAATCAAATCTCCTTGGTTGTCTAACTTGAATATTGGTTGAGGAATATCTGGTTGAATACAGACTTTCTCTTCACCAGCAGAATGAGCTGGAATTGGGATTTTGGTTAACAATTCGAAACTTTCAGGATGTTCTTTTTTCAAAACCATGGCAGCTCGGAATGCATCCACCAATGAAGATGTTCCACCAGTACCTTCATGTGAAAGTAAATGAAACAATTGCAAACCTGGGGTGTCTGACCAATAGGTCCCATCGGTATGAGACGAAATATCAATGTTGGTATAAGCAGTATCATTTTTGGATAAATCACTAGTGAAATCCCAGAAGCCTCCATAGTGAGTAGGTCTTATAAACATCAACTTTTCACATAATTTTTCAGTTTCTTCAGGGGTGACTGGAACGTTATCAATAAGACAGAAACCGTACTTCCAAATCTTCAAGCACCAGTCTTTAATTGCATCCTCATTTTCATCAGTGGCTGCCATGACTTCATTGAAATCAACTTTTGGTAAATCCTTCTCCACATCTTTAACTTGCCAGTGTTTCATGGCTAATACCTCTTTGGCCCCCTTGACCTTGTCTCCAATTGGCACCAACACTGGGTTATACGAGTGCAAGTGTAGCCAATTGGCCCCATACTCACTCTTATGTTCATTCTGGTCCCATACAATCTCGATTTTATCGTCTTTCAATACGATCTGCTTAGGCTCGATATCGTCGTTGATACTGGCCGAGTTCAACAACCGTTGCTTGGTGATGCTATAGTAGCATTCGTCACAGTGGCAGTTATCTCTCAACCAGATGTTGTGGAATCTCGACACCTGGCCATCTTTCCACCCCACGTACACTTCCAATCCTTGATTTTCAACCGATGCAATAGTCATGATAGTTTTCAAGTCTCGCTAACTGCCAATAATGGGGAAGTCTGACAGCTGGCGAACAAAATCATCGAAAAGTCGTGCGCAAGCACCAGAAAATGCGACTGATCAAAGGGCGAAAAAGGGAATGAAAATTACAAAACCATAGAGCTAAGAGCTAAGCGCCAGACCAAACAAACAACTGAGGAATACGACAAGAGAACCAAGAACTGGAGAACATTGGAACCTGAAGTTGGCATATTGAGATTAGATTGCGTCTCATATAGTATTGCGAGTATTACATGGCATTTTAGCGATGACGACGGTGTATCCGGAAGGGTCTATTTCGTTTGATAAGGCAGAGATTGATAAGATTGAGGTGTTGAACAAGGATTTGGGAGAGGTGTTGAACGAGGACTTGGGAGACGTCTTAGTTGAGGATGTGAACGACTTGCAGGAAGAGTTGCTGGAGGAGGTTCCAGACGACTTGAGGGCCGACTTGAGGGAAGACGTCGAATATGACGCCGACAATAGTGGGCTGATTAACGTTAACCCCCACCAAGAATGGGTATCAATGGATGTTGATAAGTTTGGCAAGTCGTTCTACAACAGCGACGAGACCCCCTTAACTGAACAAGTAAGACGGTTGAAACTAAAGACTTTGAACGAGTACTTGAATAGCCAAAAAACCGAGGAAATTATAGAATACCTGCGATCAACTGATGGACTAGTCAATAATGAGTTAAGAAGAAAAGTTTGGCCAATATTATTGAAGATCAAAGAGCCCAGTGAATTGGAATCTAAGTTCAAGCTCAATTTCAACCATGCATCTTTGATCTTGGACGATTTGAATTTGAACGATAGTCCTTTACATAAAGATGAAGATCAAGTCAAATTGGACATTAAACGTTCATTCACAATCTTAAATCATCTACAATATAATTCCACTGGTAATGTATCTTCTACAACTACTTACACAAGCGATGAAATCCAATATTTGAAGAAAAAATTGTACAATTTGGTCATCAAATTTTTAAGAAAATATCCTTCGTTAAATTATTATCAAGGTTTCCATGACATTGCAAGTATTGTATTGATTGTTTGTTTTGATCAAGATTCAAATAAAATTGATGAAAACTTGAGTTTTCAAATATTGGAATATTTAACTTTGAATCATCTAAGAGATTTTATGATTAGTGATATTAATTTATCTTTACATCATTTGAAACTAATCCCTGCCTTGTTGGAAATTGTTGATTATAGATTTTTCAAATTAATAAAGCAACTGAATAACTCCTTTTTGAACTCAAACGGGTCATATTATGATTATAGCTTTTATCAAGGATTATCTTCGATCTTAACTATGTTTAGTCACGATATTGACAATTTAAAACAATTGTTGATTATTTGGGATTTCAGCTTGAGTTATAATTCCATCATCATCAATATCTACATCTATGTATCGGCACTAATGTTTAAGAAAGATGAAATATTTAAATTGTTGAATATTCACGATGATCAAGAAACTTTCTTCGAGATCGATAAAGACCTTTTACATAATTTATTATCATCAACTAATTTGTTTAAAAGTTTGAATGATTCAGACATTATTAAAATTTTGAATAATGCAAAGTTCTATTTTGAAAATTATCCAATCAACAAATTAAGTAATTCCACTTTCACTTACGATTCATGGTTTAAAGAGTATAACACGGATTCGGTATTATTGACTAGTTCTTGTTCTCCATTTGAATTTAGCAAGCCTATTAAAATCATTGATAATCCTTCAAACTTGGCTGATTTAATCAATCTACAAGATGAACAAATGTCCAAGTTATTGAACTATAATTTATCTGTCGAAAAGAAAGTATATGATATGATGGATGATTTGTCTACTGAATATGAGAATAGTGGATCCAATTCGTTGTCTTCTTCACTATCATCTTTGACAAGTTCTACATCTTCGTTGAACACTAAGATTTTGAAAACTTCATCTATTTATTTTAAAAAATTATTATTCAGTGATCATACTTCGGATCATAACGATTCAATTCCTATAAAGAGAAACAATGTATTCAAATTGACCACAATATACAAAATTAGTATTACGGTTGGGTTTATTGGGTTTTTACTTCATTTCTTGCTAACCAAACATAATACTAATTTATTGAATTTTGGCAACAAAGTTGTAAATGAAAGCTTCAACTTCTTGAAGAATTCACAATTTGTAAACAGTGGATTCCATGCTAGTAAGATAGGTTTGGGGAATATCAGAAACTCCATCTATGGCTACCTTAACTAGGTTTCTTGTTCATTATGTGTTTAAGTTTGTGTGTGTGTGTGTGTTTCTGTCTGTGTGTGTGTGTGTGTTCATCATCTTCATTTTGGTTTGGGAGAATGTCTGCTGGTCGGTCAATTCTTATTTATTATCTATTTAATTTGTATATATAGACTTTTATTGTTGTTACAAAGAAATTGACTCAAGTTTCAAAGTCAATTTCATATATTAATACACAATCCGTATAATTTGCATGGCCCCATCCTCTATTACCACTGGCACTCACCATGAATCTCCCAGTATCATCGACAAACAACGAGCTGATTACACCACCATGGTGACCAGGTATAATCAAAAACGGTGTAGCAGGTTTACCTTTATTAGAACCGGAGGTGGACGAAGAACTAGGCTTATCTGGATTATAAAGACCAAGATTGTACAACCTGATATTATCATTCGAACCACATAGCAAGAAGTTGTTGTTTGGCATGGTCGAGATTGCCGATACTGGGCCGGATATCTTTGGAAATTGTAAGCATTTCAGTACATTCGGGACGTATGATTTAAGACCTCTTTTGTGGGGCATTTTGATTGAAAACTCTTCAATCGTACTATTCCTTCTTCCAACATAGATAAAATCACCACAATTCGACCACGTCGAGCTCATACACCATGGTGGGGTCCCGGCAGGTATACCGTATCGTATTACCGGCTGTCCGCCTGTCCTGGCATCCCAAAGACTCACCATTCCATCTATGCTGGAGCTCATGAATATGGATTCATTCGCAAACGTCTTGTTCGTGAGTTTGTTATTATCAATCGCCGGCTTAGGTACTTTATCCTCAGCTTCTCTGGCGTTGGTCCCTTCACCATCGTCTTCGCTATCACCAAACAACGAGCCCATATCGCTATTGTTATTAGCATCATCATTGCCTTCGTTTTCGTCAAAGGTTACAACAACATCCGTCAACCCATTGGGTCTGTATTGGACGTTGGATATTTGACTTTTACTTCCAGAATATAACCCAATACAATCACCAGTATTTAAGTCCCATTGCCTGATGGCTTTATCCCAAGCCCCAGAGATGAATTTATCTTGAGTACCGTTTAAGGCTAGTGCCGACACAGCATCATTGTGGCCATTTATCTCATCAATGGGCCTCTTCTTGGGCCCATTTCTAAAATAGTGATGCATGGCACCTTCATTGTATCTCATGGTATATAAAGAAATACCTCCAGATAACACCCCAGATAGGCACCAGTACCCATTTCTTTCCACCTCCAAAGCATAAACAGGGTTAACTTTCGGTTCATAACTTATTGAACCGGTTGTGAAGTCGCTAGACTTTACTTTGGGGTTGATTTTCATCAATTCTTTCTTTGTTAATGGCTGTTCGTTCTCCCAATACGAGTTTATGACCCCGGAATTCACAACGGAGTCCACTAAATTATGCCTCTGAGCCATAGTCAAAGGAGATTTACCTTGGATTGACGATATGAAATCATACTTCCTAATGAATCCATCTTCACCACCGGTCAATATCCACTTGGGACCATCAGTGAACGCCATAGCGTGGCATTGGGATGCATACGGGATGGCACAGGTAGGTATTATATCAAACACTTCTGCTTGTCTAGCCTTCTGCGTAGCCACTTCACGTAAAGATATATCTGATTTATCGCTGTCTTTTGCTTCTTCATCTACTTCCATGTCATCTTCGTCTTTGTCGCCGTTCTTTTGACGCTCTTCGTCTTTCTTGGCTTCTGAAGCATCCGGGATGTTTCCTTCTTTATGAACCTTCTCTTTCGGCGACTGTTCTTGGGAATGGCTTTCTTTGGCGTCAATGAATTTAGTCTCATCACCTTCATCTTCTTCATCTTCTTTGTCTCCACTACGATCGACATCTTCATCGTCTTTCTCTCCATCGCCGTCTTCATCCTCGTCGTCGTCGTCGTCATCGTCGTCATCATCATCATCATCACCGTCGCCATCATCACCGTCGCCGTCTTCACCGTCACCATCGTCGCCATCGCCGTCGTCGTCATCTTCTCCTTCATCTTCGTTATCACCAATGTTTCCATAGTTGTTTTCTTGCTCTTCTAATTCCTCATCGTCTTCATTCCCATCCATCTCTTCATCATTCTCGGGCACATTGAACAAATCATCATCCATAGACATATTTCCATGCAATTGGGCTTGGATTCGGACGATTATCTATGTAAACCAAAGGGTTGTTGGTATAAATCTTCCCAGTTTTGGTGAATACTCAAGTGCGCCCCACTGAAAAATTTCCTAGGCTTTCAGTGTTGAACGAACAGAGGTGGAGGGAGGTGGAGGATAGAGATGGAGGCTAGAGGATTGGATAGAAACAAGAATATATTCGGTTCTAATTACAGCGGTTCAAAGCCATTCAAACAGCACAGCTCAGCGAACAGCTCAGCAACATCAGCAGCTCAGCAAAGAACCTACTCGTAGATCCATGAGAACATAGCGTGTTTGTAATCAACCAATTCTTCCTTCTTGAACCACAAGTCGATTTCTTTCTTGGCTGATTCAACAGAGTCAGAACCGTGACAGACGTTTCTTCCCATGTCAATGGCGTAGTCGGCTCTGATGGTACCTGGAGCAGAAGCCAATGGGTTGGTGGCACCCAAGATAACTCTACCTTGTTTAACAACATCTTTACCTTCCCAGACAGTGGCCAAAACTGGACCTGATAACATGTAAGATAACAATGATGGGAAAAATGGTTTGGATTGTAAGTCATCATAATGGGTTCTTAATAATGATTCGGTTGGTTGGACCAATTTAATACCAACTAATTTGAAACCTCTGTTTTCAAATCTGCTTAAGATGTTGGAAATCAATCCTCTTTGAACACCATCTGGTTTGATAGCAATAAAAGTTCTTTCGTCTGACATTGTTGTGAATAATTAACTAAGTAGAATACTTTGAAAAATTTTAAAATTTTTTCACGTCCAATGAAGTTGGTGATGTTTGGTTGGTGCACGAGTTTTTGCAGTAAAACGCAGGTGGGAGAGTGGATAGAATAGGTGGAGTAAGTGGGTGGGAGTAGGTGGGTGGCAGTTGCAGTTGCAGCTGAATGTGTATAATATCTAAGAATCTGACTGTGCTACCTTCCTCTTTTCATCTCTAAACGTCAAGAAAGCAGCCAAACCAGTTAAACTCAACCCTAAAGCACATAGACAGGCAGTATAAGTAAACCCAATGTGATACAGAGGTTGGTCTTTGGTGTTCCACACAAATATTGGAACCCAAGCACCGGTGACATAGGCTAGAACATTGGTACACACCACCAAGAAGTTTCTTTTCATATCATCTTCAAATAGTAGTCTATTGACCCAGCTAAAAATCATTGGTTGGCCCCAGCTTGTTGGTATACCGACTAAAAAGTACGATATCCAATGCCATGGTCTTGAAATGTCCCATATACTCAAGGAAATACATCCTATCATGACCAATATAAAGAATAAGGCTGCAAAAATGTGGTTTTGCCCCCCACCTAAGAAATTATTAGTATATGAAAATATTATTGTCAATCCCATACCCAAGCCAGTGACTGCTGATGGGAACGTATTATACTTGTCAGCCCCTAATTTCAATTCAAGTTTCATCCATGTTTGAAACGTTGGTTGGCTAATGGCTGAACATGAATTGTTATAACATAAAAATAGCAACGGGAATACAAAAATATGCCATGTATTGAAGAATTTCTTGATTTTGGTCCAAGTGTACCGTTCTCTGGTGTTCAATTGGGCCCCAATTCTTCTTCTCCGTTCCAAACCAACTAGCTTGTCTTCTTCCGTAAAGTAAAATACGTCTGTGGTGGAGGGGGTGTTCGGATCAACAATCATTGTATAAATTCCAATAGGGAACGATATAACTGCATCAAACACGAACATCCACTGGAAAGGCTTGATGCCATTGTTGGGAAACCGTTTTAGAATGGCCAATTGCAAGGGCCCTGAGATCAAGCCTGCTGCATTTCCGGCAATTGCAAAGTAAGCCGACCGACTAGATATCTCATGGGCAGCGTAATTAGACCCTAATAAGTACTCTAAACCGGGGAAGTATCCAGACTCCAAGAGCCCCACAAAGAATCTTATGGCATAAATACCTTTTAGGCTCTTACACGTGATCATCAAAACAGTCAAGATGGCCCATAAGATCTCTAAGCATCCTAAGTAGTACCTTGCTGAAATTCTATGAAGAATCAAATTGGACGGAATTTGTCCGATGATATATCCAACAGTCCATAGCGTAAGCATGTAATTGTATTGGTTGCTATTCATCTGGTAGTATTCGTTCATTCCGTTCACATAAGCAGTGGTGACATTACTCTGGTTCAAGTTTTTGATGAAGTATCCAAGCATTGAAGAACTTAAGAGGAAAAAGTCAAGCTTAAGCATGTATTTCTGTTCCTTTGGGTGTCTCCCAGTTCCATCCCATAGAAACTTCTTTACTCTAAAGAGCTTAGATGTTTGCCTGTAAGACAATTCATCTTCTGTTAGATTCTGAGTCAAGTCAATGAATGGGACATCTTCATTGATTTCAACGGCAGCCACTTTAGCAGAGTCCTTGGTAATATCACCAGAAGATTCGTCACTGAAGCTTAGAGCTTTGCCAAATGCTATTTCAGGGCCAACGAGCTCCTTTCTAAGTGCTTTGAACAATCCCATGCTTACTATGGTTTTTCACTTCATGAATCTAGTGATAAGTGCCATGTTTTATATGATTCTGCCTATTTGCTCCCTAACACCACAGTATTTGATGTGGATGCAAAATAATTCCGTGCGTGCAACACTTTCAGACCCAAGCTGGCACCCAAGCTGGCACCTAAGGTGGCAACTAACCATTATAAATCAGTCACTGCCACCCAAGGGCCATTATCAATCATTTACGCCATTTCCTTGGGCAATATCACCTGATTAGCATCTAACGGTGGAATTGTGGTTGCTTAAAGCTTAAAACTGTGTCAATGCGGTGTTGCAATTGAGTTGCAGCCACTGTGAACGGGAGGAGGCGTGTGAGCGGAAGAGGCGTGTGAACGGGAGGACAGTGAAAGGAAGAGGAAGGTGGTTGGATTAAGTATATAGTTACATAAACAAGATTTGGAAACACAAACGGCTGGTTTATAATCATATTTGAACGTGTATACACCCATAATGACTTGATAAAACGTTCTTGGGCCAAGAGCTCCCTGGAAAGTTTTGGTATCACTTTCTACCAATTAAGATCTGCAAAGCTTCAATAAGGGACACTGAATGTGTTCTCGTTATTCGCCAGCGATACCCCATCGTGACTCCACGGCCATGGTCGCGTGGGGGGTGAGTGGAAGAAGCTATCGGTATCAGTTATTATGAGCGGCCGAGCAAACGGACGATGGTTGATGGTGTGCATTGGTATCCGGGTGCCAAAACGGTTCAATACGGAGTAGGTGTCAGGTATGAATGTATCATGTAAGATAGGAAAGGACCCTTTTTCAAAGGTGTAATTCTGGATTGCTGAAAGGTACTTCAAGGTTGTTGCGTATATAGCACCCACTCTGTTTCCCCCACCCACTCTGTTTGCCCCACCCACTCTGTTTGCCCCACCGGCTCTATCATCCAGTGGGCTCTCATGATCGTCCTTCCTGTCATTTAGGTCCATACTATCATGGAAGAGGTCCCCTGATGCCGGTTCCCCTGGACCCAAGGTTCCAGGACCCAAGGTTCCAGGACCCAAGGTTCCACCGGCCCTGTTCGAGCTGTAATCGTGGGGACGACTTTGCATACGTCTATCACCTGAATACGCTGTATCGTCGTAGAAGCTGTTGAATGAGCTTTCCCTCTTCCTTGGACGACCTGCGGGTGTATCCTTGCCAGGTGTATCTTTGTCAGCATCTGTCAAGTCAGCTAAGGAGAGCTTGATCCTCATACTCTGCTGTGTTATCCTTCGATTCTACTATTGCTTGTATACCGCTGTTTTTACCTGGGTAGCGCTATACTGTTTAGTTCCTTCTTTGCCTAGCTGTCGTGAGTTACTTAGTGCCTTGGGTGTCTGTCTTAGGTGTCTTAGCCGTCTTAACTGCTTTTCTTAGCCCTCTGAGCTGTCTTGTTTGCCTAGCAGTTTGTCTGCCTTAGGTGTCTTAGCGCAGTTCTGGGAAATTTGCAGCCGATGCGGTCCAGCTGCAGTGCGGTGCACCGACCGAGCGAATGTTTACATTTTTGATCTGCTTTGAACGATACACAGACTCAAACAACGATGGAAGGCACTAAGGAAAGCATAGGCAAGGAGAACGTCGTGGAAAGAGCTAAGGACGCCGAGTGGATGATCCAGAATACGGGCCAGAAAAGGGGGCCCAGCACACCCATGACCCCGTCGCTTCAACCCAATATCATACGAAGAAAGTTGGAAATACCAAGGAAGTACTTACAATTCGAAGATGACGAGGTCAAAAGACTCGAGTACGAAGGGTGGTTGATCAGGAAGAGGTTGGAGCATAACACTGAGTTGAAGGAGTACTATCAGAGGGAAATGAAGGTTCGGGAGGGTACCGAGTAGCGTAAATCAGAGAAGTACTAGAAGAGAAGTACTAGAAGAGAAGTACTAGAAGAGAAGTACTAGAAGAGAAGTACTAGAAGAGAAGTACTAGAAGAGAAGTACTAGAAGAGAAGTACTAGAAGGGAAGTAACTAGAAGGGAAGTACCTAGAAGGGAATGGTACAAACTAGCCCAATACTGCTGGTATGAACTAGAACCGTACTGGTGGTTTGAACTAGAACGTACTGGTGTAAACCAGAAGAGAATGGTGGTATAAACTAGAACCTGGTATAAACTAGGTGTAATAACTAGCACAACAGCGATAGTCCATGGTATATATTCTTATAAGGTTGAAATATAATATATAAATATATACCTACATGCATCAACGTTTACTACGGGAAACGTCTAACCTCTGGTGCTTCTGAAGTACAGAGTCACTTTATCATCATTACCGTCAAAATAGCTTCCATCCCTTTTATTTTGCCAGTCATTATGGGATTCAAGCATCTTGATTCGTTCCTCTGCTCTTGAACCTCTTTGTTCCAAATCATCCTTCAACCAATGATAGGCTAGCGGGTGTATTGACCTACTCAATGGGATCCGGTAACTATCGTCATTGTCCACTAGTTTATCAAGATCAGCTTCAAAATTGACTTTGGTCATATCAATATCTTTCTTGATGGTCCCACTATTCAAATGAATGAGTCGATCACACCAATTATTACTTAGCCCATCATAGATATGAGTGGCATAAACCACACAGGCGTTCCTGGTCTTACACTCTTTCTTTAAGAAGTTCAACAAGTTATCACGAGCAATTACATCCAAATCAACGGTGACTTCGTCCAATAATAACAACTTCCAAGGCCTTAAGAGCCCCATGACCAACTGGACTCTTCTTCTTTCACCATCCGAAATCTTCGACATCATCCAATCTGGATCGATATCCAAGATTCGAATCAATTCATCCCTTCTATCCTTATAACTATCACCTCCAACTGATGAAATTAGCAAATTCACTGGCATTTCTCGTTTCACTACAGGATTCGATGCCCATTCTATGCCTAAATACGTCAAATAGTTATTGATATCACTGTTTCTCTTTTCGTTTCTGTCGGCACTGAACTCAAACGGATCGAATCCTCCCAACTTCAATTGTCCTTGCTTGATCAAAGTCTTTCCTGCCAAAATTCGAAGCAAAGTCGACTTCCCAGCTCCATTTGGGCCGATAATTAGGTTGGTTGTCCCCCATGGAATGGCCAATGTGATATCTTGGATACCATAGCTTGTGGTATTGGGAAACTTATAGCTTAAACTATGGGTTTCCACTGCTAACGTCATACTCTCCGCTTATGGCCCCAAGCTCTTGTTATCGTACGGTCAATTCTGACTGAAAAAAACTGAGAATAGCGGTATGGAGGCAGCCATTAGTCATAGTCGTTGGCTGGTGGCAGAAGCATGTCGTTTAGCCCGTACCATCGACTATGCACTAAACGATCATGCACAACGACTGTTCTATAAATGCAGAGATTGAGGCTAGAAATAATGTGTATTGTAATGTTCAAGCTACCACATAGTTGGACAATTCAGACCTAATGGATTCATTTTCGAGTCCCTTGATCAACTCATTCAATTCGGTTTTGATATCATTGCTTGGGTATTTTCTTAAATAGCATTTGAATAGCCCAATATAGTCAAATAATAACCATTTGTTATCGATGGTCTTCATCAACTCTAAATCTTCACTTTGATCTTGGTTGAACTCTTCGATTCGGAGATCTTCAAGGCCAGATGAAATGTCTGACACTTTGTTGATAATCGATTCAAACACTTTTAATAAGGTGGAGGTTCTGTTGATCGATTCAAATGACAATATACGCTCAAACGATTCAAACCCTGTTACATTATCAATGATTAAATTCAAGGCAAAGATCTTCTTGATAAAATATTCGACATTTAAGACCTTAGATTCTATCAAGTATTCAAGGATCAAAAAGAAGAACTGGGGTTGGTTGATCCAAATTCTAAAAATTGAATCAACTATACATGTTTGTAATTCTTCAAAATCTTCGGCTTGTAATTGGTTATCAGGAAACTTAAAGTCTTCTGAGCTTCCAACGTAATCTTCATCGGTTAATAATTGACCACTAGCCCACTTTAATTTCACCAAATCCCGATGTAATATACTGATGGTGGAATATATGGATCTAGATCCTATATAACAGTATGTTTGAATAATATAATTAATAATAAACTTCAATTTATTTAATGTCCTTGAGTCATTATCAATTTCAGTGTTCAATTCATTCCACATTTCAAAAAAGCTTTCATTGGATTTGTTATTCTGTAATAAGAATTTATAAAATTTGTCTAATATTGGGAAAAATGGTAAATTGGTATTTTGAAAGATATAAAACAATTCGATTTGAGCAGATGATGTGATAGTCAAGGCTTCCTTCTTTTCAAATTGTAATTTGGCAATCAATTCTTTGATTTCAGAACTATCTGAATTATCTAATCCGTATAATTCAGTATCATAGTTAATAACAAACTTAGAATCATTTTTAATTAGTGAAGTGTTTAAATATTGATCAAATTCATCTAAATCAACTACTTCTCCTTCTTGTAAAGTGATAAAACTGTCTTTAATTTTCTGTTTATTACTTAATTTAATTTCTTTTAAAATTAAATTCTTAATAAAGTTCTTTTTGGGGTGGAAATTCAGATTCTTTAATAATTTTGAATCTTCTACCCATTCATCCCATTTCCAATTGAATTCAAAATTAGAAATTTGAGTAGTCATCCAATTCATAAATTTGATTCTGGTCTCAAAATCTAAGCTAGTTAAATTTTTATAAAAGAAACGAATGGCTCTTCCAAAGACTGGTGCAATGGATTCAGGATTTTCTTTACAACATGATATTAATACAGTATAATAGTAAATCTCATAATTTAATGGTACAGGCAATTGGAAAACCATTGTTAATATACTTTCAATTGTGATATCTTCTATCTTCCAAGTGGATAAAGGTGGTTGGTTTTCACCCAGTAAGTTGTCCTTATTAATTTCAATCAATTTATCAATTGATGATCCTGGTGGACTAAATAAGTCTTTATTAAAATACAAGTCCAAAATTGACAATTGAATTGAAGTTTCAGTTTTATTGAACGACAAATTTGTAATCAAATCAATACACAAATCTTTGAAAAAGATATTGAAATAACTAGTAGGTTCAGGTACTGTTGATAAATCCAAATCATTGAGAGAATAAATTTGAAACAAATATCTTGAATTGGAGTACCATAATCTATCTATAGTTCCTTCTTTTGGGATATACGCTTCTATTTGTTCAAGGTTGACTGAAAGTTGAGGTAATGGATGCTTCACTATACTGTTTGATATTTTGTTCTTACTTAAAGATTCTTCAATAATAGGATCAACTAAAGGCTTGTAATCTATGAATAAATCATTTAAAGCTTTGAATTCATTGGATTGCAAATCGATCAAGCTTGGTAAGATTATATCAATCAAGTTATGATAAGAATAAGGTATTTCGACGTTATTTAACCTGTTATCGAAGTTGAAACACAAAAGATTATCGCTTGTTGAAGGTTTAAATTTTGAAGCCAAATCGATCAAGGCATTGACGTTGGTTATCATTTCGGGTGATTTGTCATTAGTCAACAAATAAGGAACCACCACCAAAGTATTATAAAATATTTCATTAGCTATGTTGGACTTGGATTGTATATCAATAGCTACTTGTAAGAATTGTTTCAATACATTAATGATACTGAACTGTTCAATGATTGGTGATAAACAACACAAGAATTTCAAAATGGACTTAATAGAGTTAAAACAATCAAGCTTCAAGTCGGCATCAGACTCTGGACTGATGGAATTCAATATTTCTTGAATTCTGGAATGGAAATATTCAATAACATACTTAGACACCAAAAAGTTCTTGGAATTACAAATAAGAACCAAAATACTCAACGAGTTGATCTTCTGAGGTTGCTCAATCACTATAGCATTGATGGTATTTAGAATCGACACCCTTAACTTATCAATCTTTTCGAATTCAACTACTATTGGGTTGGATATATATGAAATATCATCGATTTGGTTAGCCAAATTCCCATTTTCTCCAATCCTACGAATATCCTTACACACATTGGCGATCAATTCTTCGGTTGGGTCCCCGTGTTGTCTTTTGTTATCCGGTTCCGAGTCATCTTCTCTTGGTCTTTTGTTGGATTCTTCCATGATTGATCAAGCACTTTACAATTAGCCGCTGTCTCTGTTGATAGTTTCCAGTAGTTGAAAAAATTTTCGCGCCAAATTGGCCAGACAGAGCCGTTATAGTGCAAGATGTACGTCCTTGATGGGGCGTTGGGCACTGAATTGGAGAAAGTTCTGAGTATGAAGTCGTCGTTATGGTCGGGGCAAGTGCTTCTTGAAACGCCAGAACTTATAGAAACGATTTATCTTGAGTATATGAAAAACGGGAGCAATCTAATCACCACCTCGACGTACCAGACCTCGTACAGTGGAATGAAATCGCACGGCTACGACGATGACCAAATCAAGCATACATGGGAGAAAGCGATCAAAGTTGCAGCAGCTTCAATTGAGCAGTACCAGAAGCCAGAGCTGGAGGGTGGATTGCTGGGGACAGCCCCCATTGGGATTATTGGGAGCATTGGACCTTACGGGAGCTATATAAACGACGGATCAGAATATACTGGGGTAGGTGCATATTTGACTACCACAAGGGATGAGTTGATCCAACATCATAAGCCATTAGTTGATTTCATGAACCAGTCAGATGTAGATATAATCGGATTCGAAACCATACCTAATCTAACTGAACTTGATGCCATTCTATCATTCGAAATGCAAAAGCCCTTCTATATCAGTTTCTGTTTAAACGAGAACATTGCCCCAGAGCATATAATCAATAAGCTCAAGCCCAGTCCCAAAAACTTGCTAGCCATTGGTATAAACTGTGTGGATTATAACTTGGTCTACGACTATTTACTTGAGTTTGAACACAGTGGGTTATCAGCTATAGTGTATCCAAACTATGGATACGAAGAGGCATTCAAGCCCAGCGACATTTCCCATTGGAAGTTGCAAGTGACTAGATGGTTAAGTTTCGACAATGTTATAGGAATCGGTGGGTGCTGCAGTACTTCACCAAGGGAGATCAATCAGATCAAACAACTTGTTGAGGTCAAACTTGGTTCTACTGCTGCTCAGAATTACCGTAATACACCAGCTGGTAATACTTGAACCCTAACAACCGTGCCGGCGATTATGGTTTCCGACAGGGTAAGCGGTGGGTAACCATTCTAGTTCGGCCAAACTGACCAAATTGGCCAAGCAGGCTAAAAATAAGCTCTGCCGACGACATCCATCCCGTAAATCGAAAGCCCAGTGGTTTCCCGGTCGGGCCTGGGTCGAAACTGGCGATGGGCTCGGGCGGGTTTCGCACCAGCAACAAACTGCGACAAAGATGGCCAGCCCTGAGACTCGTTGCAGGAATCGGTCGCTCCCAAAGGGTCGTAATTGTCGTACTTGCAAACCGTGTCGCCAGCATCTCATCCTTTCCGACTTGTAAGGGATTGACAACATCAGGGAATGGTTATGTGAATCAAAGGGTACGGTGGTGAACCACAATACCCTCTGGCTACTAGTATACAGGCGGAATAAGCTGATTACTAACGGACAATAAACCAAGCTAGTAATTGGATAAGCTAAAAATCAGCCAACCCAAAGGTTGAACCATTGGTAGCTTCGTGACATTGCTTGGGTTAAAGTTTCCTATTATCAATGTACGACTATCAGTCTGGGAGTGTTATCCGACTTTATTTCCATGAGCAAATTTCTTACATCTGGCCACACTGGCCTGCCCTTTCATCCTCTCTTTTACCGTCAATTATAGGAAGCTACTGAGTTTGACTTACAGCCGATTATTGGCTCCGCGCTTCCGCTGCCGAGAGCAATATGGTTTGATTTTTTCTTACAATGTGTTGCAGTTCCCTTGGCCATACATCGACTTTATTTTGATTGGCCATTAAGAGATAGAAACTAAACCTAAAGCTCAACTGATAACTTTAGAGGTTATTTCTCAGACTCAAAATTGACACCAGAGCGGAGGTTAGCGGCTACTTAACGTCGTCTCTCATGATTTTACTTTTTCGTTTTAGGTTGCAAAAAAATGTAACCAAACGACGACTTTGAAACATGGAGAAAATACAGTGATGTTTTAAAACTTGCAGGGTAACTAGATAGGAAAGCGGATAATAAATAAGACATTAGTTATTATAAATACACATTAAATTTTTTACATAGACTTTTAAACAAAGTAAACCAGAAACGGTTTGAAAGTAAACGGTTTTAAAGCAAAAACGGTTCTGAAACCGATATAAAATTAAAGCAATACCCACTTTGAAAGAAGGTTGAAAACCTAGGTGTGATGAAGGTTGGTTTAGTTTAACTCTTATGTAGACATAATGATTCAGTTGGAATCAATAGTACTTGTTTTTTAACCAACCTTTGAATTGAAATACAAACATAATCCAAGACATCAATAAAAATGTAAAACCCAATGAAAGATTTAAAGTAAACATAGATCCAAATCCTCTATACTCTAACGCCAAAACAATTGGATCACAACTTTCCATAAAAATCATTCCACCAGCTAATAAGCAAAATGAAACCAAAATTTCAGTGATTGGTTGGGATGGCTTAGTCAATTTACGACCGTTTTTAGGTAATAACATCATTAAAATATATGTTAAAAATCTAAAAGCTGTACCATAAACAAATAATGTTCCCCATTGAGTATGGATGTCAGTTGATAATTGTGATGCTTGTTGATGTTTTGACATTAAATAACCAGTCCAAAATATGGTTAATATTGGGAAAGGATTTGGCGAAAATCCTGGACTTGACTTAATTATAGCTTTATTATGACTTTCCATATCAATTGAATTATTTGAATAATTAAATCTCCAATCATTTAATTTCTTTTCAACAATCAAACCTCCTAAACCACTACCAATATAAATGAATGCAATTGAAGCATGTTCTAAATCTTTAGCTGACCATTCACCCCCTGGATTGGCTAAATGTTCGAGAAATACATTAGTTATACCATAAAAAAAGATTAAAAAAGATTCACACCATTCCATAGTGATCAAACCTGAAGGTTGAAACTTGATCCAATTATTTATTACACCATTGTTATAAACGATTTTATAATTCCAAGCCCAACCTTTATTTTTAAATCCTCCGCAATATCTAACTAATGTTAAGATTCCAAACATGAAAAATACCCCACCCTTAATAAAATGAGCCAATAAATTAAAGATAGTGTTACCTTTTCCTAATAAACCGAAAGTTGCAACTCCAGTTGGTACATAAGCAAAAAAAAACAAGAAATTGAACCAGTTTAATAAATTAAAAATTATAACCGAAGATTGGCCCAATTTCCCAATTAATTTATCAACTATTGAATTTTTGAATAATGATTGGAATTTAGATAATGAATTATTTGATTTTAAGGAATTTAAATGGATATTCAAATCATTTGAAAACTGTTCGCCATCAGTTTGGTTTAAATCAAAAGAATTAGGACTGGAATTTCTTGACAAATCATATAAGGTTATTGAAGGACTATTCAATTCCGGGTCAACATCATCACCTTGGTCAGCATCATCATCAACTGATTTATAGTTGGAATTTTTTTGTCTCAAGTAACCAATCTTAATAACAGCAAACACCAATTGAGCCGGTAAAGTGAAAGCCAAAATCCAATTGAACTTAGAAAAAACATTATCAGGATATAAATCAGGAATTGAGTTGATAAAAATCGAATAATTGAATAATCCAATGTAACTGATGATAAGATTCAAAATGGAACCCACTATATATATCAAGCTTTGACTATTCAAATTATTTATAACCATCAATAAAGGATTGACCAACACAAATGATATAAAAATCGTTACAAAATAGAAATACATTGATGTCTTGTTTGAATTTGGATAATTACAGTAATTCGTAGCGTTATAATTCGACCAAAAGAGCCTTTCTTCGGGCAATAAATGGGTTTGGAGGATGGGCACCCCATGCTGGTGCTTCATAACGTGAGCTATAGGCACCAAGGATTCAATTGAATCGCCATTACCATTAGCCGCCGACCCCAATGCGGGACCCATCAGTTCGATCCCATCCAGATTACTCATCGCCATCCCAGGCATCTCCTCCAGTTCATCCATTTGCATCGCTTCATCTTCATGGGGCAACGCACTGCCGATTGATATAAGTAACAACAAGTATAATACTCTCATATTCTTCTTTTGTAAATACTACTCGTCAAACACAACTTAAAAACACCAACCTGAAAACAGGAAAACTCTTGACTCTTATATAACAAAGTTACAAAGAAAAAGCTGATTATAACCCTGCTTATGTCAGCGGGGATTTAACAATTATTACATATTCTGCAAACCAGACGGAACGACATTTACCGAACTTATTGCAGCACTTTCTGGAGCATTTACAGGTTCAGATCGAGTTAATTACATACAGCTACCGTCACAATCAATGACGGTATGGCAGTATACAGTATGGATTACGGTGATCAAGGAGATAGGCTAGGACTCTTAAGGGAGAGACTCTGAGAGGGAGACAGAGACAGAGACTCTTGAGAGAGATAGAGGGAGCTAGGAGACAGAGACTAGGAGAGTGTCTTTCTCAAAGGATGAGGTATTCGTTTTCTTGGGGGATCACCTTGGCTTAGTGGATCATCTTGGCTGTTGGGTTTGCTTCACTTGCACAACTATTCACAAGCCGAAGAAATGTTGAACTGACAAATAATTTTAACTCTTTTTAGTAACGTTCGGTTTTTTCGGAAGTGGTAATGTTCATTTGTCTCACTATTTTTAGTAAATTCTGGTCGAATGGAATTCAACGGCTACAAAACTCACCGAGCGACCTAGCTGGACCACAGGACCCGGCAAGCATAGGTCGAAGCGGGCCCAGAAAGAGCACCACTAGTTCAAACTTTAGCGGCGCGACATTCGTCTTGGTGCCCGGTTTCACTTGACCGTAACTGCCAAACTATTAGACATGTTAGTCAGCTAGTCAGCTAGTCGACCTTAAAGCAGCTGTTAAGCATAATCAATACTTAACTCGTTAGCCAACACTTAACTCGTTAGCCAACACTTAACTCGTTAGCCAACACTTAACTCTACTAACGAGCACGGCAAACAGTTCCCTTTAGATACTATTCACTGCTGCAAAACATGATCAAACAAGGCTAAGGAGCCCATCAGTTTCATGTTCTTCCTATGCTTAGAATCGCCGATTAACTCCCAGCGTAGTAAGAACTCGCAGACTGCTTCATAACGAAAACATTTTCATGCTTGAGAACGTTCTTACGTAAGCGGACTTCACCGTATTTTAGTTATATCGCATGGATTTCAAGTTAGAACTATCGAATGCTTTGTATATTGCATATCTACATAAGTTTTCCTTCCTGTCTTCACCAATGTCTCTTGCAGCCAGGTTTCCTGGATCATCATATGGGCTTAGATGCCTATAAATAGATTCTTGATCTTTGTTAAACCTCTTATCACTGCCGACCTGAGGACCTTTTCTATAGATCTTCCATTATCCCACATAATCATATGGGGTAAAGCTATTAATAGATATCCCATTTAACTGAAATCGCCATTTGTTGATGCATTGATGCCGCCAAACAGTAAAACGGTGGAGTAAAACGGTGAAACGGCCCCCCTAAAATGTTGTTCGATCGTGCATCATCAAAGGCTGCAAATTTATAATGCATTTTTCCTTGTTAAATAATCGAATCTAGAATAAGTATAGCCTATAAATGGCAAATCTTCCTTGATATTATTGCCCTGTTTCAACAATTCTCTTTGTTCCATTGCTTTATTCAATGCTGGCGAATCAGGGACGTTTTCTAATTCATCAGTTGGGAAAAACCTCGTATCGGTGATTGATCTTAATTTTGGTATGAATGGAGCATCCACTTTTCTAATACTTTCCCAATCTACTCCTCTGAAAAATGGATGTTGTTTGATTTCGTCTGCTCCCCCATATCTACCTAATCTATTTTCACTACTGGTCAATAATTTCTTAATTAAATCTTCCAGCTCAGGTGATAAATGGATATCTTCAGGAATTTGTAAAGTTTCTTGCCAATTTAAAATCTTTCTATATGTTTCATGAGGAGTTTCGGAGCAAAATGGTGGCCAACCAATTAAACATTCAAACATTATAGCTCCTAATGACCACCAGTCACATTCTTGTCCATACCCTTCATGAATAAAGATCTCTGGAGCAATATAATCAGGGGTACCAACGGTCGAATATGCCATCAACCGTCTACTTTTCCTCCATGTTTGCATTTGTTGTCTATTCGACATCGTCAAATGAATAGCATCAACCATCATTGAATTTCGACCTCCTGCACTTTTAGTGGTATTCATTCCATTGATTGCATTTGGATTTAAATGATTACCAATACTTGGTTTCTGTTGTTCCTTTTCCAATAGCTTCTTATAATAATTAGAATCATGAGTCTTGTGGAATCCAGTACTTAATCCAAAATCACTTAGTTTTATATGACCTCTAATATCAATCAAAATATTATCAGGTTTGATATCTCTATGAATGAAACCTAACTTATGAATGGCTTCGATTGCTAATACACATTCAGCCATGTAAAATCTGGTAATATCCTCGGTGAATATTTGCCATCTAATTAACATAGTCATCAAATCACCACCCGGTAAAAATTCCATGATAAGGTATAAATATTGACTATCTTGAAAAGAATAATATAGTGATACAACCCATGGAGAATCACTGCCTGCCAAAACATCTCTTTCAGCTTTAACATGGGCCAATTGATCCTTCTTATACATTTCAGATTTCAATAAGGTCTTCATAGCATAAATCTTCCCAGTATCTTTTTTCTGAACTAATCTGACTTCACCAAAGGCACCTTTACCAATAACTTTAACAGTAATGAAATCTTCTAATGATAATTTGGTTCTTCTTAATCTTAAAAATTGGGATTCCTTTTTACCTAAATTTTGGAGTTGACGATTTTTACGTTCTTCACTTGATCCAACATCCTCAGTCATCAATTTATGTTCCAAATCTAATCGTCTCTGGTTTCTTTCGATTGCATGACTGATTGACATTTGGTAATAGTTCTCTAATTTCAATTTAATCGAGGAGGATTTATCTTGGGTGATTCTATCAAGCTGGTCCGGTTGACGGTTGAAATAAACGTAGTTCTTATCTGATGAAGCATTTGTTGCTGCTTCTTGGGCTTGCACTTGATTAACAACGGTCGACTGGGGCACGATTCTCTGTCTTGATTCTTCTTCAGCCCTTGCTTGGGCTTGGGCTTGGGCTTGTTGTTGCTGTACCATTTTTTGTCTAGCTTCTTCTTGTTGTTGTAGTTGTTGCTGCTGTAACATTCTCTGTCTAGCTTCCTCTTGAGCCTGTGCCTGTGCTAATGCCTGTTCTTGTTCACGCTGTTGTTGCTGTTGTTGTTGTATCATTCTCTGCCTAGCCTCCCCTTCTGCCTGCGCCTGTAACTGTGCTTGTTGTTGTGCTTGTTGCTGTGCCATCATATGCTCTTGCATACCATCGCCATAGTACTGTTGCTGAGCAAATTGTTGATGGATGATTTCATCATTATATGGAACTTGATGGGGTGAACCATTCAACAAAGAGTTATTGACTGAGTTGCCTCCGATAGAATTGGCACCGCCTGAACTTTGACTGATTTCACTTAAATTACTATTACTTTGATTGTTTAGTTGAGTGAAGTTCGACATCGGAGGTTTAAACATTAAAGAATTTCGTGAGTCTATGCTATCGTTGTTTTGAATCATATCTTGGAACCTGTGAGAGGAAGTGAAGGTGGGCGAGGTTTGAAACTCGATATCTTGATCCATATAACTGGCGTCGTCGACGTAATCGTCGTGCTGAGCAACTTGAATTTGGTGATGTTGTTGATGGTCCTGTTGTTGTTGCTGATGTTGTTGCTGATGTTGTTGCTGATGGTCCTGCTGGAGGTTCTTGTGCTGATTCTGAGGCGGGTTTTGGTTGTGGTGTTCTTGCATGTGCTGACGCTGCCCCTGCTGGCCCTGCTGCTGAGCATGTGCCTGCGCCTGTGCTAGCTGTTCGTGAATATGATCCATAATTTCCTAGTAGATTGACGATTAACTCAGTTTATTTGTGTATATCGCGTTGAAGATTCGTTCTGTTGATCTGGGTCGTGTGCAGACAATAGGCGTCCTATTGTCTGCGCACGACCCCCACTGGATACCTATCATGCCCGTGCACGACCCCCACTTGGATATAGGAATCTCTGGGGAAAGCATTGAACACTATGATAGTTAGAGTAGAGACGGGAGCAGAGACGAGTGTAAGGGAGAGCTGGTTCGTTTATTTAAGTGCTAGCTTGCTTCTGCTTGAACAACTTTTGTAGTTCGTTTTCAATTTCGTTGATGAGGTCATGATAGTTGCACAACTTGGATTTAACTCTTGATTCCCTCAATAATCGTTCAGCCTTGTCATAGTTCTTCAAATGTAGATTGATGACGCCTAGGGAGTACGTAGACAAAGCAATGATTTCATTGATATCATTCAATTTATCTTCTTCTTCGGAACTAAGTTTGGTCATTGTACTATTACTGGTACCAGATATGCCTACTGAAGGACTGACGTTGTTATTTGTCAAGTTGTTATTCTTGACGATGGTATTTGAAACTTTCAAGACGTTATTATAAGCATCTATGGCTAATTCGATACATTTATTCAAATTAGCAAAATTTATCTTGAATTGGTCCACTTCATCAATAACAATCTCCCCATCATTGACCAACTTATAATCTGTATGTATGTCAAGACCGTTTTTCTTCAAAAGTGAAATCAAATTGGATTCAAATTCTTCCAGTTGCAAGTATAGCAAGCTCCCTAAATTACACTGGCTTAATAAGATTTTCTTGGGTTCGATGTTGGATACCAACATTAGCTTATTTAATTTGATGTTTAAATCAGTTGATAAGGGGTAATCACCTAATGAAATATTAATGGCGATCAATAAGTTCATTAAATTGATATATTCATCAATAAATTCGATATTAAAATTGAATTTGGGTAAATGGTCTTCTTCTGGGTTTTCCCCAATGACCAAGTTATTCAATTTCAAGCCCAACTTGTTTTCGATCTCTACCGTACCTATAATGGAATGAGTGAACAATATAGCTTTGGATAAGTTCAAATTCGACTTGTTCAATTCCACTAATTTAATGGCGATTCTTAAGTCTTTTTGAATTAGGTGATTTCGACGTTCTGTACTTAAACTAATGGTCTTATCAGTCAATGTTTTCAAGTATAACGTTGCGATTTCATTATATATGAAATTAGCATCGTCTATCATGTTTAGTCTTTCAAACATTTCGCCAATTTTCAATTGTATACCAGTATATTCATCGTCAATTGGATCCATTCCTAACTCGTTACATTTTTTTAATGCTTCGATATAGTGTTTCAAGGCTAATTGATAGTCGTTCTCCCCTTTGTCACTTTCGGCCCATAATCCTTTCCTTAATATCTTTGCCACTGGGGATGGGAACGTATGTTTTGGCCAGTAGAAATAATAAAGGGAATATAACGTTGCTGAAAATACACCAGCACCAATTACAAGGTTTCTGAATCGAAACGGTCTATTATAGCTATGGTAGGCTCCTCCTCCACCTGGATGTCCTCCACCTGGATGTCCCCCTCCTGGGCCACCTCCATACCCGCCGTACCCACTATACGATCTGCTACCATTGAGCTTGCCATTAGGACCATACACCTTGGGAACATTGGGAACACGAGGCGCCTTAAGGACCTTAGGCGCCGTCAATCTCTTCAACATATTCAATCTAATCATCACCAGATGTTAGAAGTAATGATTCTTTGTTCGCACTTCAGATCGAAGAGAAAATTTCCACACTCATCAGTTACTATGGTGGAGAGTAACATATTGTCTGTGTTTAAAGGCAAAGAGGCCAAAGCGTACGAATACGAGGACTGTATACCGTGTACCACCATCCAGGCGATGGTTTCTGTAGGGCTAGGCGGCTACTTACAAACGAATAGCATATTTAAAGAGGCCAACGGCCAAATCAACTATGAAAAGCATCCAGTGATATGGCAGAAATCATTGAAGTTGTTAGGAGTTGGCTTGATTGGGTTTGGTATTAGTAGATTTTATGAGGTGTATAAGCTATCCAGCAAGAAATTCAAATAGATGGAGGATAGGGCAGACTACTGAGGAGAAGATTCCACTAAGGAGAGGATTCCACTAAGGAGAGGATTCCACTAAGGAGAGGATTCTACTATGGAGAGTATTCTACTATGGAGAGGATTCTACTATGGAGAGTATTCTACTATGGAGAGTATTCTACTATGGAGAGTTGTGCTAGCGGGCAGAGGAACAAGTGGGGTCCAACCTTGACAATATTGTAGAAGAACTGTGGTTATGGGTACAAGACGGTTGCATGATCCCCATATGTATATAGAACCAGGGAACAAAGTATATCAAATATATAAGTGGTGAGTATTCAAGACTAAGAGTCTCTACTGTAGTAGATACCGTAGTTTATTTGAACTGTAGACTTCAACTGTAGATTTTAACTGTATATTACAGTTGTAGTAGAGTCAAGCTACAGAGTTGAACTGCGAACAAATGCAACCCAATAAGAAATATTGCGCTTCTGATAAATCCATTGGAACTGCAACCCAAGAATTCACTAAAACTGCCAAGTTGAGCAGATTTAGCGTATTAGTACTATATCGAGCCATTTAGTTTTAACAAAAAAGGCTATAAATAGGCAGTATCCAAATCGCGTCAAGGGACATAAAAAATATCTGTAGAATCTACATATCCAGAAAATAAGGCAAGTCGATGTTCATAATCAACAGGATGTCCCAAATGCTGTGACCCCCCATTGCTCCAATAGATCGACCGTCGAAGTTAGAATGGGTGTTGCAGTGTGGCCAACAAAAGAAAAGACAAAGCAAAGAACAAAAAGACACCAAAGAAAAAGTGGCTATAAAGCCCTCCATCGGGTTATGAGATCACCGCAAACGCAGGTGGTGTTAACTTCAAGGGGAACTGGTTTCCTTGCTAATTTCACCGGTACAATGACACTATAAACCATGTGAAATGGAGGTGGGCTGTAGCGGCTAGGCGGCCCTAGGCCCCCCTGGCTGGACCCAGGCTAAGCCCAGGCTAGGTGCCACTGATGAGCAGCTCGAATCCAAAAACACCAAAGCACCAGAACAAACCACCAGAACACCAAACCAAGCACCAGAAGCTGTTAATAAACGATAAATGCTCTTGTGCTACCTTGACATGTCACCCAAATTAATCCGGTCTTTTTCTATGATTCATAACTGTTACATGAAAAACGCCATTTCAGTTGCACAGCTCTGTGCAGTCAAGATGGTCTTTTTTATTTTATTTTAAATCTTATTTTGGCCTTCAAACGTAAGTGTGAACAAAAGCTATGATTTCCCACCGTAGTTGGTATACAATGACTCGAGTGTGCAGAGGAGATAAATTGTTACAGTGGCAGGTATGCATACCAGGTATGTACCATGAATGCACTAAGGGCGGATTTGGGCGAATCTGGTACCTTAATAATATTTTGTGACACACCACATTGTTTGTGACAAAAAGGATTGCCACTATTGCCCCTTACCTGTTTGAGAGATTTATATTGCATATTGCTCAGGCAGCATAGGCAGCAGAAATCGAATCGATTATTTATTACCGAATAGCTTATAGTACTGTTACCCTGTGCTGTTCTTACCCCTGTCAAGTGCTATTGACTATCATCAGCCTTGTCAAAGGTTCTCTCAAGGTACTCAAGGTATTCAAAGGTTCTGTTCTCTCTCAGCACTGGTCTTCAGTCTCGTCTCCCTTCCTAGTTGGTCCTCCTAGTTCGTCCTCCTAGTTCGTCCCCGGTTTAGGCTGTTCAATTTCATTTGCTATGTCTTTTTTTTTTTTCTTTGTTTTTTGCTTTTGCTTTTAAGATTTTTTTTGCTTCCTTTGTCAGCTATTCAAATTGTTTCTTTTTTAACCTAACATAACATTAAACTATGAAAATCAATGTTATGTTCCTAAAATTTATAATGTCTCTAAAATGTTCACAGGTGAAATGTTAAAAATATAAATTCGCTTGAGTTTGCTATTTTTTTTCCATCACATAAACCACTTAGTTTTTAGTCGTTTTAGTTTTATCTTTGAAGTTTTGATCGTTTTCAAACACGTACTACCAGCACGTACCAGCACGTACCACCAGCACAGATTCTTATCACAGTAACGGCACAAATTGTCAAAGGCTCTCAATTTTTAGAGAGAAAAACGTAACAGCGGCTAAGGCTTTTAAGAATAGCAACATTGCAATACAAGATGGATCAGCTGTTTTTGTCGGTTGATCATCACTTGGATCCTCACCATGACCACACTCATCATAATGGGACTCTAACATCGATCCCGGGCCACATTAGCACGGTGAGTGGCACCGTGACAAATCAAGACACTGCCAAATTAGAAACACCCATCCCTCCATTACACGTTCAACAGAAATACTTGAATGACACCAGTAAAATCGTCGACAGTCATGACGACTCCAATCAATACTTAAGATCAAATTGCTCAAGATGTAAGAAAGATTTCGACCAGCCTATTATTATCCCCAAATCAAAATCAATCGATGCTGATTCAAAGCCTTTAGTTGAGCCCAAGATTTTCAAGTTATGTCAGCATTGTAGAGAATTACAACGTCAAAGATCAAGAAGATGGCAGAAGAAGACTAAGGAAAAGGTAGGTGTTTGTAGGAGATGTGGGAATGATATTCCTCCTGAACTACAAAAATTTGTATTGTGCTTGAATTGTCGTCAAAATTTAAGATTTAGAAAAGCAAATCGAGCTAAACAAGGTCGTTGTGTTCATTGTTCCGGTCCTTTAGATACTTCCATATTGGATAAAGAGTCTAATAATGATCCCAATGGGTCTGATTCTACCAATAACGGTGGTGGGAAGAATAGTAGTGACGATGAACTAGACGAAAATGGAATTCCGTCTGGCAAAAAGGGTACTAAGAATTTCAAGGTCTGTAAAAGATGTAGAGAAAATGATAAGATTAGAAGAAACAACTTGGAAAAATTGGGTAATTGTAATCGATGTGCTAAGCCTTTAGGTGATGATGATATTGGGAAGCATAAAGTGTGTGATTCTTGTAGATCTAAAAAGAGAAAACCAAGTTATCCAAACCGTTATTTGAATTATCCTTCGGCTACATTTTCAAGAGTAACTGGGGAACAATTGGGAATTATTAATGGGGGTGCTCCAAATAGTGGTGCTGCCACCACTACAAACTCAATTCCAAATGGTTCAAATAATAATAGTAATGGGTCGACTAATGGTAATATTCCATCTGAATCAAATGGTGAAATGAATGATGCGATGTTTCACTTCAATAATTATCCAAACAATCAAATTCAGCAACAAATTAATCAAGCTTTACAACCTCAAAACCCTGTGCCTCAAATGAATCAGTTACAAGGGTTCAATTATAATTTGAATCAAGTACCATTACAGCAAGTGCCTTTACAACAAGTGCCACAAATGAATATGAATCAAGTGGGGCAGGTAGGACAAGTGCCACAAATGAACTCGATGAATTCGATGGGCATGAATCAAGTGGGTCAAGTGCCACAAATGAACTCAATGGGTATGAATCAAGTCGGACAAGTGGGTCAAGTTGGCCAAGTCCCATTACATCAAATTCCCATCCAACACCCAATCATGATGAATCATCAATTACATCCCAATTTAAACTTACCACAAATCAATAATCAAATGATGGGTCAGAACATCTCTCCCCAAAATCAACAACTGTCACTTCAAGGTCAGAATCAGACCCAAGGTCAAAACCAAGGTCAAAACCAAGGCCAACAACAAGTGAAGATATCTCCAAGTCAACAACAAATGAATATCAATTCATTGCCCCAATTCCAGCATTATCAATAAATTGTAATATAACTTTGTAATATAGGTTTATGTATTAAATAGCATTTTATCCTTAGGATAGCAACATAATTGAATTAAAAGTACAATCATTGCATTTCTCATTCTGTCTTCCTCTCTGTGTTCATCCTTCGATCTCAGACATTAACGACAAAATGGGGACGCGGATTCGTTGAGATTGAAAGAGAACCCTTTTAGACGATATTGAACATCATGATGAATTTAAATAATAGTTCCAGTAGTTCGATCAGTTCCCGGGCGTCCAAGGACAAAGACTTGCCGCCTATCCCCCCGGTCCAAAGCTTCCATAGCCCGTTGAACAGCCCAAAATTGAATAGTCCCTTGAGTTCTGTGAGCAGTTCTGCATCAGTTCCAACTGCCAACCCTATGACCTCAATAAGTGGCGGCTTGGGGCCCAGCTCTGGGGCCAGCTCTGGTTCTGGACCAAAACTTTCGTCGATACCTTCATCAGTACATACTTCGGCGGTTCCTTCGGTGGTGAAACCTCCACCAGTAGTGCACCAAAACTCAACAGACCAACCCGATGCAATCTTATCAGCCAAATCATTAAAACGGAAAAATTTCAAGAAGTTATCGTTAAATAACGAAGAAATCGAACCTGTCGATGATTTGAAATTTGAATCAAACAGTTTAAGGACCAAACGGAATAATTTACGCCCAGCTCCGTTATTGAATTTAAATAATTCATCCACCACAACCTCAACGACTCCAACAAATAACACTCATAATATAACGTCATCCAAAGTTTCAATACCTGGCAGTAATAGATCATCGATATCATCGACCAATTCTATAAACTTGAGCCAAAGGAATATCGATCCTGACTCAACTGCATCAACAGACAATATAATTAATCAATTTAGTAATTTAGAATTGAATCAGCATGGTAAGAAATCCATTATAAGAAAGAGGCAAACAGTCATATCTTCAATATCTCCTACCAAATCAAATTCATCGTTATCATCGCCAAAAGATGACCAAGATAATTCTTCACCTATATTTTCCACAACTTCAACGATCAAATTCAATAATAAAGATTTAGTTACTTTAAAAAGCTTAGGATCAGGTAATTCCGGTAGTGTATCGAAGATTTTACATATTCCAACCCAAAAGATCATGGCAAAGAAGATTATACCAATAGAACTGAAGACTATAATTCAAAATCAAATGATTAGAGAATTAAAGATTCTACATGAATGTCAATCGCCTTATATTATTGAATTTTATGGGGCATTTATAAATAATAATAATACGGTGGTTATATGTATGGAATATGGGAATTGTGGTTCATTAGATAAGATTCAAAACTTGCTACCTACCAATAAGAAGAATTTCCCCAATTATATCTTAAAAAAATTGACATTTTCGATATTAAGTGGGTTGGTTTATTTATATGAAAAACATAAGATCATTCATAGAGATATTAAGCCATCGAATGTTCTAATGACACACAAAGGACAATTCAAATTATGTGATTTTGGGGTTTCTAGAGAGTTGACGAATTCATTAGCCATGGCTGACACGTTTGTTGGTACATCGACTTATATGTCACCAGAACGGATCCAAGGGTTGGAATATGGGATTAAGTCTGATATATGGTCTATGGGATTAATGTTAATTGAGTTGGCTACAGGCAATTCGATTTGGTATGATGATAAGAAGAACCAATCATCATTAAATGCTGGACCAGAAGGGATTTTGGATTTGTTACAACGTATAGTCAATGAAGATCCACCAACTTTAAAGAGCCGGATCAATCCAACCACAAAGAAACCATACGACGAAGATTTATGTACATTCATCAATTATTGTTTGATTAAAGACGATAATGAACGTAAGTCACCATGGGATCTATTAAAATTAGACCATTCGGGTGATTTCATATATGGTGTTAAAGAAGGAATATTCGATAAAGATGTCAAGGCTTGGGCTAAAACAATCAGACAATTGCATAAAGATAATACATAGATTATTCTTTCAGGATCCATTACTGTTGCGCCAGACTCCGTACTCTTCTCCTATGCTTCTCCCTTGTCCCTATTCTCCGTACCATTCTCCTCCCCTCCTCCCTATTCTCCGTGCCATTCCCCTACGGTTTTCCCTATTTTGCAACGGCTGCCCTTCCGTTCGCAGCATTTCTCAGGTGCAAAAGAAGCTGCGAAAACTCACATGCGAACCTCCACCAAGTATTTAAGTCGATGAATTAGACCCGTTTTGACAGTTGGGCCACGATATTACGTATTAGGGAAGGATATTAGACATATTGGAGCTCAATAGTGAATAGTGACAAGATGAATTTTACAGTACAATTGAAAAGTGGAACTAAATCCCATACCACGTTATGTAATCGTAAAAAGGTTAGTGGGAAGTTCAGCCAAGTCATTATATTAATCCATGGTTTCCCAGACAACAATACTAGTTTCAATCAAGTTGGAGAGATTTTAAATGATACGTATAAAGATGCATTAATTTTAGCTCCATTGCTTAGAGGATATGAAGAGTCAAGTTACGCTAAATTCAACGAATATAGCACCGTCAATTTGGCTGATGATATTTACAATTGGATTCAATTTCTTAATAAACCATCTACACCAGTCCATTTGGTTGGTCATGATTGGGGTGCTATTGCTTCTTTTAAGGCTGCTAGCATGTATCCAGATTCGATCACTTCAATTGTCACTTTGGCCATTCCTTATCTATCAAACATTCACTTACATGAATTAGTATGGTATTGTCCAGAACAATTTTACTTGTCTAGTTACTTTTTGACTATGCAATCATCTTATTTCTATCTGAAATTAAAAGATACTACTTCAAGTGGCTATTTAAGTCAATTATGGAAATATTGGTCTCCTACTTGGAATTTTAAAGAATCTGACATCTCTAGTGTCCGTCAAACATTATTAGAGGCTGATAATATCGATCACACAACTGCTTATTATAGGTGTCTACTCAGTCCTTTCAATCTCCGTGGTAAAAGGTGGCATATTGACTTTAAAAAGGTCCCTACTTATTTGATTGGAGGTTCAAAAGATCAATGTATGTCATATCGTTTATATGAATTGGAAATGAAAAAATTGGCTAATGAACCAAATACCAAAGTCGATTTAATTAATGGCTTAGGTCATTTCTTACATAGAGAAGATCCAAGGAAAATTGCTGAACTAGTAGTTGATTGGTTAGATACCCATTGATTATCGTTGATTTACTATTTACACCTTGCTTACCGATTTACACCTTGCTTACCGATTTACACCTTGATTACCCTTTACACCTTGATCCACCTATTACACCTTGATCCACCTATTACACCTTGATCCACCTATTACACCTTGATCCACCTATTACACCTTGATCCACCTATTACACCTTGATCCACCTATTACACCTTGATCCACCTATTACACCTTGATTTGTTACGACGTTTGATTTATTTCCATTCAAAAATGATGGATATATGTAGTTATTAATATTACCACAATGTTTAGCATCAAATATATTACACTGTTTCACTATTTGGATCGAAAACTTTTAAAATCTTTAAAGAATCAGTTGGAAATTTAAAACCAAAGCACAAATCATAACAAGCTCTATCCCAATTATCTCTCCAAGACCCATAATGTTCAAAATTATAGTTTTTATAAATTTCCAAATATTTGTATAATGCTGAGTTTATAAATTCATTTGAAGAATAAAGGGACATACCTGTCCAAATACATATACATGTATAAAAGAATAATAATTTCAATGCAAAATAATCTTCAGATCTCATATAATCATAAATCACATCATCCAACAAGAATAGATATCGATACAAGGTCGAAGAATTTTGACCATTTATCCCATTTTCAAAACAACCCTCCAATTTATAGATTGAATCCAAATAGCATTCTAGTTGTTTTCCATTCAAATTTAATGTGATTAAATAATTATATAAATGTTTTGTAACTGGATACTTCACTTCAGGGGGGAATTGTTCTCTTAAATCACAAAGGGTAGATAAATTATTGAATTCAGTATCGACTAAGGCCGAAAATGACGGTTCTAAAGTGATTTTCATTCCTTTAACGAACCCTAAAATGTCTGGTTGTTGAGGTTCAAATGAGATTAATGGTAATACATCAAAGGGTTGAATAAGTAGGAATGAAAAGAATATCACATTTGAAAAGATGTTTTCCAAAGCTTCTTCCTTTGTTTTGATTATTCTGCTATTCGAGTGAACTAATAGATTTGTCTTTGATTTGATTAATTTCAAGCAATCATCATAATATGAAAGGGAATTTATGTACAATTGGGTCTTATCTTCTTCCACTAGAAAGTCTTCTTGGATCAACTTATCTAAATCGCATAGATTATACAATAACATACAAGACATGCTATAAATCGTATATCTCAACACCGGTGAGCTTGACCAAACATAGGGAATCTGGAATCTGAAGCTATGATCGAGTTGGTTCGATCCAATCGATGTTTCAAGGTAGAAATCGGTGAAAAACTTCATTAGCCGGAGTTCAAATCTTGTTATATTCAACTGCGCTTCCATGTTATTGATGGAATGGATGGCTAAGCTGGTCAACTTGGCTTCATTCTTCGAATACATCGTGCCATTGCTGTTGTTGTTGCCATTGGCACTGATCATGCTGAAGCGCCCAAGCGGACCGCTGCCATTCTTCCCATTCTTAATGATCTTACCAATCTGACCAATCTTATTGGTGGCGCTAGCGTTAGCCGCCTCGTACACACAGTGTCTGTTGGTGGACTCACAGTATTCACACCTGGGCTGCACCAAGTCACATTTGATTTTCAACCGACGACAACTCACACACTTGTTAATCCGTCTGGTTCGTCTTGCCTGACTCATTGGTCTCCACTTTTGTGCTCCCCAATCGATTCAAAGAAAAATCGAACTATTTAAGTCGGATGTTTCCTTTTTCTCCAGCTTTTGCGATCAGAAACTATCAAATAGATCATAGTTCATTGGTCTGAGATGTTTAGAGTGTTGAAAACAGCAGGTTTGAAGACGGCGCTTGGGATGGGGACGCTTGCAGGCGCTTCGTTGCTCTATAAGCCTATCCAATTGGATTCCAAGGTGCCAAATCCCCCAGGACAAAAGATATCTATCGAGCAGTTATCAGAGCATAACCACGCGAGCTCATTATGGGTTTCTATCAACAATAAGGTGTATGATTTGACCGAGTTTGCCAGCCAACATCCTGGAGGAGCACTGATCCTAATGAAGTTTGCTGGGAAGGATGCTAGTAAGTTGTTCAATTCACTTCATCCATTGCATGTTTTGGATACTTTAACTGATGATGAATTTGTCGGGCCATTAGATGCCCCGGAAGAGATTCAACAATCTGAGATTAAGAGGGCGATGGTTCCTTCAATCACCAAGATCTATAACGTCACTGACTTCGAGTACATTGCCAAGCAGATCTTGCCTCCTGAAGCTTGGGCCTACTATTCGGGTGGTTCAGATGATGAAATCACTATGAGACAAAATCATAGCGCATACCATCGTATCTTCTTTAACCCGAAAGTTTTGGTCGATGTTAAAAATGTTGATATTTCAACTTCCATGTTGGGAACCGAAACTTCGGCTCCTTTCTATGTATCAGCAGCTGCTTTGGCTCAATTGGGTCATCCTGATGGTGAATTGTCAATTGCAAGGGGTTGTGCTTCTGAAAAAGTCATTCAAATGATTTCTTCCACTGCTTCTTATTCTTTTGATGATATTGTTAAAGAAACTCCGTTTTATAAATGGTTCCAGTTATATGTTAAGCCTAATAGATCTCATTCTTATGAGATGATTAGAAAATGTGAAGAATCAAATGTAAAAGCTATATTTGTCACCGTTGATACTCCTTTATTAGGTCGTAGGGAAAAAGATTATAAATTTAGATTTGAAGACAGTAGTGAAGTTGGGAATGATGCAGATGATTTTGAAGAGTTTGATCCAATGAAAAACTTCCAAGATCCTGGTTTGACTTGGGCTGATATCGATGAATTCAAGTCAATGACTAAATTGCCAATTGTTGTTAAAGGTGTGCAAAGGGTTCAAGATGTTTTGTTAGCCATTGAACATAATGTTGATGCTGTGGTATTATCTAATCATGGTGGTAGACAATTAGAATTTTCAAGACCTCCAATTGAAGTGTTAGCTGAATTGACTCCTATTTTAAAAAGGAAAAACTTACAAGATAAGATTGAAATTTATATTGATGGTGGTGTTAAAAGAGGTACGGATGTTATTAAAGCTTTATGTCTTGGAGCTAAAGGTGTTGGGTTAGGTAGACCTTTCTTATATGCTAATTCTGCTTATGGTGAAAAGGGTGTTAGAAGAGCAATCCAATTGTTGAAAAGTGAAATCATTTTAAGTATGAAATTATTAGGGGTCCAAACAATCGATGAATTGAATGAAGATTTATTGGATGTGAGAGGATTGAATTCCAGATTTATCCCTAATGATCTTCATGGTGATTTGTATGAACCTTTACAACCAGTCGAATTGAATCCATTGTAATCTACCATAAATTAAAAGTTAAGATGTTTGGTTTGTTATATAGAGTAGAAAGAAATACTATAAAATAAACGAAAGTTCCATGATCCTTCAAGCAAACTCCAAACAGCAGTGTTGTGATAGAAGAGTTCAAAGTAATACAATATTTATTCAGTCAATGAATACAACACTAAAACAAACTAACAAAGAACAACCAGAACAATGCCAACGATCTAAGGAATTTGACCTTGGAAATGTTTCAATTCATCAGTTTCATAATCGTAAACTTGTTTACCTTCGAAGAAGGTTTTATAAACAACGGTTGTGGTTATGGAATCTGCTGTTAACAAATCACGATCTAACACAACAAAGTTGGCCAATTTACCTGATTCAATACTACCTTCGTCTTTTTCTCTTTCTACAGCCTTAGCCCCATCGATGGTTACCATTTTAATGACTTCCTCTCTGGTCAAATCCCAACCATGCTTGTTTTCAGTCAATGCTTGTAAACCTGGGAAGATATTTGGAGTATCTGGAGCAAAAACCCAATCAGATCCGATGGTCAACAAAGCACCATATTTCTTTAAGGTGTTGAATGGATAAACCGAATGTGGATTGACTTCAGGTTGGAAGTCAGGATCATGCCAAACAGCTGGTGACATTTCAGCAGTGATGTTCAATTCTTTATAACGCTTACAATCTTCTTCGGTAACATCCATATTATGAGCTAACTCATGTCTTGGACCATTTGGATTGACTTTTCTTAATTCTTCAAAGCAATCCAAGGCAAAACGGGCTGAACCTTGCCCACAAACATGGACTTTACAAGTTCTACCTTCGGCATCGAATCTTTCAATGGATTTCTTGAAAGTTTCTGGAGGAATCAATAATCTTGAATGATCAACTTGACCATCTTCGGTTAATGGAGTGTGGGTGATATTTGGTTGCCATGGAACACCATCGATCCAACATTTGGTCATCATTGGATTGAAATGCTTACTTTTATAGTGTTTGGCGTTCCATAAAGCATGATGTAATGAACCAACACTTTCTTGTGGGAAAGCTCCAACCCCATAGAAAACAACATGGGCATCCAAGTTAATAGTTAACTTACCAGCTTCTTCTAATTTCTTTGCTGCCTCTAAGTAGACGGTATTGGCTGATGCTTCTTGAACTGCAGTGAAACCGAATCTGTTAGACATCTTTACCCCATATTCTAAAGCAGTAAGATCGTCTTCTGGTCTACCTTTTGGAATAGAAGTGAATAACTTAGTAGCGGCACCTTCAACCAACTCACCAGTAATGGTACCATCTTCTCTTCTAACAAAATAACCATCCCAAGGATCTTTTGGATTTTCTTCATACCCAGCTGCTTTAAGAGCTGCAGTGTTTGCAAGAACATGATGGGTGGTATAACATCTAATGATGACTGGTTGGTCACCAAATGCTTCATCCAAAAACTTTCTATCAGGTTTCCCATTTGGAAACTTGGAATAATGAAAGAAGTTTCCAATTAACCAATTAGAAACAGTATCTAAATGGGCACAATTTCCATGGGAATAATCCTTCAATTTTTCAACCATTTGGTTAGCATCTGAGTATTGACCTAATTTAGCTTCAAATAACTTTTCTTTGGAAGCCATCAATAAATGACAATGGGCATCGTGCATTCCAGGCATGACGAATTCACCTTTCAAGTCAACGACTTCCATATCTTTGGCCAAAGCCTTGATTTCTTCAGTAGAACCAATTGATCCAAAAAGACCATCATCATTGACAATAAAAGCTTCAGCTCTTGGAGCTGAAGCATCTACGGTATAAACATTACCGTTAATATAAGCAGTAGGCATTCTTTCTTCAAGTTGCAAAAAATTGTAGTATTAGAAATAAATTTCCACTTCACCAATTATGGAGGAATATAGAAGAATAAATAACTTGGAAAACCCAGTTTGATTCGATAGTATACCTCCTATTCTTTTGTAAATGTAACCTTTCTTAAAGTTCTGGATAAAACTACCCAGTTGGTACGATGATTATAAACATTAAAAGGTAACTAAACTGGGATAAAAAGACATTCTCGATCAAATTAGGACTTGTTAAGGAAATTCAATGAATTTGAAACTGGAATAAGATAAAACATGAATTAAACACCCAATTGAGTAAACTATTCACGTATTGATAACACCTATCAAACCATTATCAACTCCATGCAAAGCGATAGCTGAAATAAGATAATTTGAGGATAAGACGGTGAAAGATAAACTGGATTAGGATAAAACAACACAGTCTGCCACTCAACATGATAAAGACAGCCCAATTAACCTGTAATAAAATGGGGTAGATTATGAAATGAAAACACTGGTTAATGTGAACAAATCAAGGGAAAACTTGAGTAATCTTCAGTAACTGATAGCCAATCTAGGATAGAACACATTGTTCTTAAACAAGAAAGAAAGTAGCAATCCTAATCAATGCAAATATACCAACAACCCCCAATGCAATTGTTCAATGATTGTAATTGTTCAATGCTTTGGCATAAACTGATAAACCTTAACAGTCTAATTACCTTACAATTACTAAACTATGGCTGAGAATACAATGGATTTTCAGAAGGTTCCCCAAAAGAAATCTTACGTAATAAATATCAATCAATGTGGACAACCGCTTGTTAAACTGTAAACCTCCCACCGTTAGCTGAAATTCATAGGCATGTCTGCTTAAGTGCTTAGGATGCTCGTTCGGAAATTTAGCCAAGGCCAAGGAGTTTTCGCCAGAAGAGCACCACTGGCTCTGGCACTGAAATTGACACTGACAGACACTGAAATTGACACTGATATTGACGGACTGACACTGGCACCAGCAAAGTAAAACAACACAAAAACTTGTAACAGCAGCCTCATAAAGCAGGCCGCTGAGCGGCCTGATAAGGCTGATAACAATGAACCCCCAGGAGCGGTTAGACCATCCAAAATATTTCTTATCAAAAGATTAACAATCCTTTATTTTTTTTTCTTAGTCAGAAAATAACCCCAATCTTAGATTCAACCTTAACAAACTGATAGCCAAACGTATAGCCATGCCTCAACTATGGTTAGAACTTCAATTTCCATATCTAAAGTGCAGATTAGCTAAACGAATTGATGCTCATTGCGTGTAGCACTGATAACCGAAGAAAAAAATAGTTTAACCCCCTTACTCTCTGCCTAATCTCCATATGGCATCCACCTATCTCCCTGGTTACTTCCCTTGGAAAAGACAAAGACTTGAAGAGAAACATAGCTTGAAGAGATATGCTACAGCAAGAAACCAGCAACCATGAGAGACCCTTTTCCTTGATCCCTTATCTCAACCTAATCTTGATTGGTATTTCAAAGCCTCGATTGCTCCCTGACAATTCCCTTCCCCTATCGTATGCCTTTTCCCTATCGTATACTTTTCTCTGCAAGGGTATACCTTCACTCTAAGAAAATGAAAAGTCCCAATATCCTCGCAAACGAACATTTTCCGTACTTGATTAGATAAACTGCAAACAGCCTTATCTGCAAAAGCCCCCTAACCTGCGAAAGCAGCCTAATCTGCAATACGCTATCGGCAAGGTGCCCAATTAAGAATTATGCAGCATCTCTAATTTGGAGGGAGACTCCATTGGCTGGTTCCCTTGTGAATGTGTACACCACCCACGAGACTTATTTGTGGTGTGTGACTGGGTTAATGCGACACTATGTGAGTTATGTGTCACAGATTATCACTGGTGGCAGTTGAACGGCTTGTAGGGTTTCATACGACTATCTATGGCCATGAAATCAGAATTGGCGGCGGTTTCGACAACAATAGAAGCTAAAAAACTCAGTTTGAATAACAATAGTCCTGTAATTATAGTTAGTACAGCTTAGACATCTTCAGACATCCTAGGGATTTCCTTGCACACACTCCAAACTATGTTTCTAATCCAGATGAGTCCGCCATGATATCTCTAATCTCAAGCAAGGGTAGCGATAAGATAACAATCGAATTTTCACTTTAAACTGTTCTCCCATCAACTGTGAACATTATCAAAGATAGACACTATCAATGATAGAACACTCAAATTAAAACACTCAAAGACACTATCAAAGATACTACCAAAGATAAAAATTATTTTTAGCTGAACTTATCTGTAAACATTGGTTCATATCTCCACCTTACTCTTATCATCTTTATCTAAAACTAATCATAATTGAGTTGGCCAATTAACATCTATCTATTTTGCTCCAGCCCTCATCTAATTTACTTGGATTCGTATCCCTTACTTGGGCAAAATATAACTGAAGAATCTTAACAAGCTAAGCTTGAAAAATTGATTAGCGAATATGTGGATTAATTACCCAAATTGTCCAACACCTATCAATGATTGAATTAAATTATCCCAATAAAGAATAAACTTGATGAGATGATATCAGCTTGATCGCTTTACCAAAAGCAAATTGTGACTTTATTTCTGCATTCTAATAAACAACCCGTTCAAAAGTATTAACAAGACAGGGATATTGTAAGAAATTTCAATGTAAAAATACGTAACTTGGGCAAAATTACAATGAAAAATTGGCTGCTCTTACCAACTAAGTAATGTTTTCCCTTTCAGTCTATTATATCTCTTCATATAATCTGTACTTTAAATTATACAAAACACAAACAACTATTAATATCATCAGATTTAACTTAACTTTTTTCAAATAGTGTTTTTCAAATTTGTCTTAATTCATTTAACCAAATAACTTTCGATAAGTGATTTTACAATGATAGGTGTTGAAACTGAAAAAGAAATAGATGTCAAAGTCCCAGGAACAGTCCATTTAGTTGATCTTGATGGTACTATGGATGTTAGACATGAAGAAGGGGATGACATTGTTTTGATTCCCCAGCCAACAGATGATCCAGAGGATCCATTGAATTGGAAAAAGGGTAGAAAGAGACTATTGGCCTTTTCTCTTATGTTGGCAGTGTTTTCTGCCGATATCTTAAGTACAGCCTTATCTGCTGCTTTATTAGATATTGTTGAAGATACTGGTATCTCATTAGGTGATTTGAATACTGGGGTCGGTATTCAATATTTATTCTTCGGTTGGTCTTGTGTTTTATGGCAACCATTGAGTTTGACTTACGGTAGAAGACCGGTCATTATTCTTTGTGGGTTAGCTTGTATGCTTTGTACTGTTTGGTCCGCATACGTCAAGACAAGTGGTGAATGGTACGCTAATAGACTTTTAGTTGGGTTCTTCTATGGTCCAATTGAAACCACTGTTGAAATTTGTATTGCTGACGTTTTCTTCCTTCATGAAAGAGGTGGATGGATCGCCTGGTATTGTTGGACTTTATTCAACATTCCTTTCATTTCAGGTATTGTTGCAGGTTTTATTTCAGAAAGATATGGATGGCAATGGATTCAATTCATCGCTTCAATCATAGCATCAGGATGTTTGATTTTCTTATTTTTCTTTATGGAAGAAACCATGTACTACCGTGATCCTAAATTGGAATTGGATGGTAATGAAGAAGTGCCTGAGACTATCAAAAGTGCCGGAAGCAAGAAGCAAAACGTTGATGTTCAAGTTGATAAAGTTGATTCTGAATCAACTGATCCTTCTGCTCCAACCCAATATAAATCTAAGACTTTCAAAGATAAATTAAAGATGTGGGGTGCTAGAAGACCTGGCCAACCAAATTTATTTTGGCAGTCAGTTTGGGTACCATTTTACTTGATTAAATATCCTTCAATCGTTTTCGCCGGGTTCACTGTGGGAGCTGTGTTATCGTGGTTTAATGTTGTTAATGCTACCATTGCTTCCGTTTTGTCTGCACCACCTTACAATTTTGGAGCAAATATGATTGGGGTATTCTTTGCTAGTCCTGCGATTGGTATCACCATTGGTTCTTATTTCTCCGGTAAGATTGTGGATAATTTCACTGTTAAAATGGCCAGATCTGGAAAAGGTTATAGAGAACCTGAATTTAGATTATGGTTATCTTTGATTCCAATGGTAATACATCCTTTCGGTTGTTTGTTGTATGGTATTGGAGCCGAAAAGGGTATTCATTGGGTTGGTTTAGCTTTTGGATTAGGGATGATTTGTTCTACATTCCCTATCGGTAGTGCCATCGCCATCAACTATATTATTGATTGTTATAAAGAAGTCAGTGGTGATGGGTTAGTTACTATGATTTTGATCAGAAATACCATGGGTTTTGGTTTCAGTTATGCGGTCACACCATGGTTATTGGCGGTTGGAACCCAAAACTTATATATTTCAATTGCTTGTATCGGAACCTTCTTCTGGGCAACTTCATTTGTAATGATTGTGTTTGGTAAGAGGATGAGAAGATGGACTGCTTCTAGTTACTGGAAATTGGTTAATACTTATGGATTCAAAGCCCATTGAGTTCCATTTGATTGTCCAAGTTGTTTGTCTTTAGTTTGTTTTAGTTTGTTTTAGTTTGTGTTAAATTGGTTTCTTTTGATTCAATGTGATAATATTTCATGATCAAGCTCTTATAATGTTTCTGCTCACCTTCAATCTGCTAGCCGCCCTCTCAATATCTCGCCTTCTCAGTATCTTCTCCAAACGTCTCCAAGGGTTTCGGCGCTGCAATTCGCTGTCCCTCCAGCCTTCTCCAACTTCCAACCTCCGCCCTTCTCCAACTTCCAACCTCCGCCCTTCTCTAACGTCCAAGTGTCACTTTGGCATCTATTGCTTCAACAACTCCGATCAGTTGGATCTCAATTGCGAAACATTTCCATTTTAGTATTCAAGATGCGGTGATGCGAAATTTCGGGTCTACGAGAAGCTGGAAATTCACTGTGTTTTATACTGCCAGACGGCAGGTGTTGCACCCCCTTGAGGGACGTTGTTATCGACTTCACCCTCCACCGACCGAATTTCTTTTTTGCGCAATGACTCTGACGTTTGACCCGTTACTGGCGGAAGAAAAGGGGGTCGGGGGCCATGGTTATCTATGCCCACCACCACAAAGGTACGGAATTGCTTTTTCTTTGTTGTCCTTGCTCTTAGTCTTGTGGTTGCCCAACAACGCTGGGCAACCCGATAAGTAAGCCAGAGAAGTGGGATGGTGAAACAATTGAATTGGATCTTAGAAGTGGATAAGTCTTTCTAGGGAACCCCTTAAGGAATTGACCAAGCTTAGGGCTTACCAAGCTTAGGGCTTACAGTTTAAGGGTTTAACAAGTTTAAGAGCTTACCACGCTTAAGGGCTTACAGTTTAAGGGTGTTGTTGATGTGAAGTATATAGGCTGTTTCCAACCAAAAAAGCCATTTCGAGGGCCGTCGATGTAACAAACCCGTTTGGGGTTATCTTTTCTCGGGTCAACCTCCCGAAAGAAAAAGGTTGCAAAAAGCCAGAAAAATAAGTTGTGCCCTTCATAACCAAATGGGGCTAAAAAGAGATCCTAAGGAGAGATGTTGTCGCTAGGCGTGACGCTGGCGACCTAAGCATATGGACGGGGCGGGGCTTGTGTTTGTTGGTGGCGGAACAAAAGGGCTTTTCTACTTCTTTCTCCTTCGTTTTGGTCGTTCTCTGCTTGTGACTACGCCGTTGTGACTTTCACAGTTTTGTCCATGAATATGAGAGTTGGCTGAGTTACGGTTTTGGGCTTCTTAGTAAAAATAGACCAGACAATAAAGTCAATAATAGACTAGAAAATAGACTACAGTAATAGACAATAAAAAACATTATCATTATGCGTTACGTAAAGACCACAGGAAGTGATGAGGTGCTCTGTGATGAGCATGCTTATTTCTAATGAGGGTAATATCAGGATTACATGGTATACTCATGGAACCATTGCAAATTCAGGCCATGAGTAAGGTCATTGTAGTAATCCCAAGCATCTTTTCTACTCAATGGTAAATCACCCAATTGTTCGATGTTATAATCAATGGGTCTATCCAAGTTTTGATTCAACAATGAATGACGTTGACCAAACTGATAGTTGATTTGATATTCGTCTTGTAAAATTGGGGAATCACAAGCCCCTTCTAAGCTCAATTGGGATTTATCATTCAGTTTGAACCGATTGGTTTCGGGTGAGGCAGTACAATATTCATCAGGTACCCATAAGTTGATATCTTGTTGATAATTGAAGTTCAAAAAGTTCAATTTGGTGGTGAATGATTCTTTTCCATATTTTCTTGATAATATAGAAGTGATATTATTTGGAATATAGACAGATGCACCTTCGAAATAAGTATGTCTAATCGGTAAGATTTCATTCAATGAGTGCCAGTTGAAATGCTTACAATGGACCAAATTTTGATCATGATATTCGTTATATGAATTCAACAAAGATTTAGGAGGTTTGAAGTTGGTATGACTTAAAGCTGAAATATCAATATATAAACCGGAATTTATATCAATGAATCTAGCATCAATGAAATTTCTCCCATTACCTTGTTTTATATAGGTTGGACTGATATCAAGCAAATACTTGGAATTACCGAATTTGGGATTCTCGATAATCAAGGATTGGTTATAATATTGAGCCAAGCGATCCAATGATCTGATAGGCAATTGGATATCCACATCGGTATCCCATGGCATATTGACACCATTATAAGCCCAACCTAATAAGGACCCATAGTTAATCCATGAAGGTATATCGATAGACTCAGCGAATTGGAACCAAGATCTAACCATATGTTGGATAATACTTTGACGTTCACGAATACTAATGAACCTTTTGAAAAATGGGTAGGCCAAATGATGGGAATTACCCTGTACCACATCAGTAATGATCCAAGGATACTTGAAATAACGATCCGAATTGTCAACTATATCATTTGCATAGTTTAAAAACTCTAAATATTCGACTTGATGGTTTGTAAGTTTGTTAAATTGATTTAATTCTTTCAATTTCACAATTTCATAATCGGGATCAAAATAAAAGTCATCTGAATCCAAATCGATTGATTTATTTAAATGTTTGATTGGGAATGTGTTGAAAGTACTTAAATCAAGTGAGTTTATGAAATCCAAGTTTTCAAACAAATCCTTATCGATAAGTTTGGTATTCTTTCCTGAACTTGAAACTTTATCAGCTTGATTAATCAAGTTCCCATATCTTTTTTTACCCTTAATAGGGATTTCTATGAACTTATCATCGGTAGCAAAGAAAATCTTGGAAGGGATATCTTTGTTGCAGAACAAATTAGCCATACCTCTCAAGACCTTTTTGTTGAAGCTTTCCAACCAATAACCATTGACGTTGGCAAAATCAATCAAGTTCGAATCACATTTACAATCGTCGAAATTACGATAATCGTCCAACAAGGAGTTGGCAGGATACATATCCAACCAATCGTCCCAATGGAAGTATATACCATCATTATCTGAGTCGCCTATGATACTTGAATTGGACAAAAACTTCAACAACTCCAAAGTCGATGTTTTGGGGTTGAATGAGCTATATTTCACCAAATTAAAGGCGTTGTTCTCCAAGGAGACTTGGTTGACCTTGGAAAACAACACATGGTGTATCGACAACAACAAACATGATGATATGATGAGGATCGGTAAGTATAACTTCAACCGCTTATTGTAAAATCTGGGTATCATGGCGTAGTACGAAAGGGCGTATTACGAAATGGCAATGCAAAGTTTTGAAAAGGCGTGAAATGAAAACAAATGAAAAATTTCGTTCCAGAGTTTTAACGCTTCGTGATGTCGAATGTTCGTGCCAAACGGTGCCAAACGGTGCCAGAAGAAACCTTAGAAACCTTAGAAACCTTAGAAACCTTACCTCGGCTCTCCAGTAGCTATGAAATGTGGGTTCACTGTGTGGCAAGTCCGTCTCCAAATAGGTGACAAACGGTGACAGGTGATGGGTAAAAAGGCAGTGATTTGTACCGAAGGCTCAGATGCAAAAGTGCTACGATTTTAGCACTATACTGAAGTTAGCTGAGCTTGAGCTTGAGTAGCTTGAAGCTGAAGTAGAACCTAAACGTGAACCTAAGTGAAAACCTAAATCTGAACTTATTCAGCTGTAAGATGTCTAAAGAATTTTTTTACAGGAGATTTTAGCAATTATATATGAAATAGTAGAGATTCTCTTTATAAAGGAAAAAAAGAAAGGAAAATCCCATAGGCGAAAACGAAAACGAAAAAAGTGAAATGGGAGTTTGTGTTGCTTTAAGCTTTGGAGGCTTAAATGGCCCTATACCACAAGACATTGGTGCTTGGACAGCCTTGAGGTCTCGAGACTTTAGGGGGAGTGTTGTTGTTTTTTTGTACCGAGAAACTGGAGACGTTGACGAGAGCGGACTCCGAGAGATTACTCCATTCAAACTCTTGGTTAACTCTTTCGTGGTGGCATCCTCTTCTACGGTTGCACTACAAAGAGGACCAAGCATGGTGTCATCAACCATGGTATTTCAACCATGGGACCAACCCTTGTGTATCTTAGATCGAAGCCAAAGATCAAGAGAAAATTTTTCCTGTGACGTAAAAGTGTTTCTTTTTCCTGCTACACAGCCGTGTCGAACTGTTTAGATATTTGTTTGGTGCCACTTGGGTATTTATATCCACTGGTGCTCCTCTTCTCTGGTCTGCGTCCACTGGTCTGGCCTGCCTCCTGGTATCCTCTTCTCTGGCCTGGCATCCTCTTCTCTGGCCTGGCATCTTAGCTGGCCTGGCATCTTAGCTGGCATAGTCTGGCATCTCGTATCCTCTTGGTTGACTGTAGCCTCTTGCTCAAGGACAAGAAATATGGAGGGCTTATTTCCCCTTTCAGATTTGAAATTTGGGTTATACTTCAGGTTTGCAGTCCTTACTACTCTTCCCCATTGACCATTTGAGTGGCTTGCTTATGTAAGCGTTGCCTATTCCGGTTTTTTCACTAAACCTTCCCCTATTAATCCAGGCTTTCTCGTATCATTTGACTATATTCACCTACCACTTGCTTACCACTTGCCTACTTGCCTACCATCTGCCACCACTTAGTCTGCCACCTAGTCTGTCCCAAGCTCAACCGTTCCTATCTTGGCCCGTTTCCTATTCCCCTAATGGTTGCTAAATCTCCACCCTAGGTTTTAGCAACCACTCGTGTGACTGTATATAAATTGGCTTCAACTTAAGCAATCGAAAGCGTTCATAAGTCTATTGTGGTAGTGGCCCAGTATGACCTAGTATGACCTAGTATGGTAGTATGGTACAGTTAATCCCATTAATATATCGCACCTCTTCAAACTGAAAGTCGTTTAGCG